>JAJEJO010025176.1:0-21058 GCA_020662805.1 Glaucomys volans
ATGCCCAGGGACTGGAGCATGGACCTTGGAATAACAATCCTGGGCAGGGTGTTGGAGCCTTGGAAGGAACCCTAAGTGTCTCTGGGACCAGGAGTTGTTCTGAACATCTGGTCTTAGGGGTATTTGGAGAAATGGGAAAATAGAGACAGTGCAGGGGGCACGCCTGTAATCCCAGCAACTTGAGAGGCTGAGGCAGGAGGATAAAGATTCAAGGCCAGCCTCCGCATAGCATGACCTTGCCTCAAAAATAAAAAGGCTGAGAATGTAACTCAGTGGTAAAGTGCCTCTGGGTTCAATTTCAAGTTCTACCCCGACACCCTGACACTGAGAGTGGGGGTTGGGGGAAAAACTGGGGAAGCAGGAAAGTCCAGGAAGGGTGGAGACAGACAGCAAGGAGGAGAGTGGGCTCTGATGCTAGGGCTGGCAGCTGTATCTGCCGTGTTCTACACTTCTCTGTAGCTCTCCCAGCAAGGGCTGACCCACTTGGTATGATCACTAAGGCCAGGATTGGACTAGCTGGACTGTGGTCACATTGCTGCGTCCCCGTGGGCCTCCTGGCATGCTGTGTTGAGTCTCCTGTCTGTGATTGGGGCTGAACAGGAGTCAGGATGTGTAGGACTCAGGTGCAGACTGCTTCACCAGCCTGAAACACAGTTGTGTGAAGGGTTTCCATATTGTGAAATACATATAAATTCATGTGATTTAAATAATGATTAAATGGACATACAACCATTACCTGCTTATGAACTAGAGCATAACGTATACCCATGAAATCTCCATGTGTCTCTCCTGGGGCATGACCGCAGCATGAGCTCCTGGAGAGAATTCTTACCCTTGAATTCTGTTTGAAGTGTATTCCATATAGATAGGCATCTTTAAGTGCCACATCATTTGGTTTGGCCTGTTTTTAAACTTTATATAGATAGAATTATTCCAATGTATTTTTAAAAAATTCAACTTTGTATTTCTTGTTCCATTCACTTTGGTAGATGTGACAATAGCACATTCATTTTTACTGCTCTGTAATATTCCATGATATGAATGTGCTGCAGTGTGTTCTGGTTATGAGCATTTGAGCTTCCTTTTTTCAAGCAATGCTCTGGTGAACATTCTTTTATAGGTCTCTTGCTGGACATATCCCAGCGTTTCTCTACACCAGTGCTTCAGGAAGTACCTGTGGTGAAGGACCAACTTTTCAAATTTCCAGTTTTCAGGGGGTGGTCCTACTGTGCATGGTTAGTTCACAGCTCAGATCACATGTGACTCTCCTGATAAGTTCATTGAGCTCAGTGGCACCTGAATGAATCAACCAGTAATTTCCTGGGATGTTCTGACCATAGCAAATTACTATAAAAGTTTGCAAGCATTAAGCATTTCCAAGGACCACAGTGTTAAGCATTTCCAAGAAGACTGTCCTAGATACATAGTAAGAAATGGCAGTGCTGATCTTTAGGATGTGTGCATTTCATCTTTGCTGGATAAGGTCAAGTTGTTTTCCAGTGTGGATGTATCAACCAACATTTTACCAGTGGAGTGTGGATTGAAATGGAAAAATTTGGGCATTATCCAATACAGTGGGTGGGAAATGCTCTATTATACTGGTTTTAATTTGGGCTTCTCTGTTGATTCATGAACCTCTTTCCACATATTTATTAACCATTCTTTCCTCTTTTGTGAATGCCTGATTACATCTTTTGTCAATTTTTCTATTAAGTCGTTTCCTTTTCCTCCTAATTTTTAGGGGTTTTATTTGTGTTTTGGATACTAATTTCTTGTCAATTAAATGTATCACAAGCATGGATTTTATTCATTTATTTTGGTGCTGGGGATTGAATGCAGGACTTTGTATCTATTAGACAAGTGCCCTACCACTGAGATATACCCCCAGCCTTCAAATACAGTTTATAGCTTCCAGTTTAGTTTGTCTTTTCACCTTCTTCATAGGGTCTTTTGATAAACAGAAATTGATTGTTGTAATATAGCCAATTTTATCAGTTTCTTCTCTTTGTTAGATTATACTTTCATGTATTATTTAAGAAATACATATCTCACTGATGTCTTTATATACTGGTAGTAGGATAGTGCCTGCCACAACATAATAAGCACTTGTGAATTATTGAATGAATAGTAAGTAAGGATAAGTTTTTATATTCATTTCTGAAAGTTTTTAAGACTAAAGTCCTTAATATCTGGAATTGGTATTTGTGTTTGAAATAGGATAGGGCTCTGGTTTCCTTTTCCCATAAAAGTATCGGTTGCCTGACTCCATCAATTAACTGTGCTGCCTTTTCCCCACAGGCCCGTGATGCTGCCTGTGTTTCCATATATGCTTCAGTCTTTTCATTGGACTAGTTGTCTGTTCTGGTGCCAGGCAGTAAGTAATTGCTGTCTTACTTACTACACTTTGAGAGTATTAAGTCTCAATATCTGGTAGGGCAGAAACTTTCATCTTGTTTTTCAGGAGTACTTGACTGTTCTTAGCCCTTTGTTCTGTAGCATAAGTTCTGGAATCAGTTTGAGTGTTCACCAAAAATCCATCAGTGCCCTGCCCAATACTGTTGGTATTTTAATTAATTGGCCTTTCATTGAATCTATTGATCACCTCTGGGAAGATTGCATCTTTGTGTTTATTCATGAATATGAATTGTATTCCACTCATGTATTTCTGTCCATGAACCTTGTATATTTCTGTATGTATTAGACCTTCTTTAATGTCTTCCCATATAATTTTTATAATGTTCTCTATGAAGGTCTTACCTACTTTGCTATGTAGACAATTATGATCTTCTGTCCTTGTCTACCTCACAGTCCTCCAGGGTTCAGCTGTGCTGTGTACACAGAAGATGGACCTGCAGCCACTCCTTGTCAAGGTGTGGTGATGGAGAATGACACCAGCAGATGGTTGGGTACTGTGTCGGGTGTCATCCTAGATTACCTCATCTGGTTTCCCAGATGAGGATAAGAGGGTTATTTCCACTTTCCTCTGAGGAGAAGGAGTCTTGGAAAAGTGAGGGATTTTGCTCCAAGTCACTGAGCTAGAAAGTGACAGAGCCAAGATTTGAACCCAGGCCAGTTAAATCCCCAAACCTATATTCTTTCTATGATCTTCTCTGGGAAGTCATCCTGATCAGCTCTCCTCCTCTGTTAACTTTTTGTTGTGCTTTTTTTGGGTTTGTTTCCAGTACAGCACAGTATACACCTGTGGCAGCAGGACCATGGCTAAGTGTACGTGGGTGTGACTCAGTTGGTAATTAGGGCCTTCTTTCTCCCAGCTCCAGCCTCAAACCGAAGTGAGTTTAAAAGTAGCCCCCATGTTCTTCAGGGACTTTCTCAGTTCAGTGGGTGATCGGTTGCCTACAGTGAAGGTTCATGAGCTCCTTTTGTGTTTTTATGTGTGTACCCCAGAAGGAAAAAATACAGTTTTTTTTAGCCTTTCAAAGTCATGACCCTGCGTATCACTCTGTTGAGGACTTCAGCTCTGCTTACCTCATATGGCAGGGTTTACTTTTATAACCATATAGTCTTTTATACATTTGTTTCTTGGTTGCCCCTCTGCTAGCATCTTCTAGGCTTTAAATCTTCATGATCCCCTTAGGCAGTCAGTGGTATCTGCTGTGTAGATGAAGAGAGTGATTCTCGGGATTTTCACCACCTGAGACTATGAGCAGGAGTGAGTGGTCGGAGTCTTTGCCTTATTGTCGCTGCCTGGCTTGCTCATAGTAGGTGCTCAGTAAATGTGTGTTGATTAACAGGTGGACTGTGAACTGCACAGCATGTTGGGTAAGGGTCAGAGTCTTGGGTAGGCACCCTTCCAGGTGATGTTCTTTAACTATTGCAGGCGTAGGTGAAGGAGAGGATTCATGCTGTGGGGATGGAGCACATATTCCCCTTGGCCTAACAGGACACTGCAGCCATCCATACTCACTGCCTTGGAAAGCAGCTTTGTGTCCTTGTTCTAGAAAGACCTTTCTGGGGGCCTGTCCTCCAGTGGTTCATCAGTGAATTCTATCTACCCATGAACAGCACTCTCCCTGGAGGTTCTGGGAAATACCACTGTCTCCATCCATTGGATTTCCAGAGGTGCTGAGAACCCATGGAGTTTGGCCACCTGGCCACTGGGCTTACCTCCTAGCCCTGCAGTCTGGCTCCAGGTAGACCTTGGTACCAGTCCTGATTACTTTGTCACTCCATGATGATTATTGATATGGAGAAGTATGTCATACTGTGCCTCAGTTTCCATTTCTGTGAGGAGTTAAAATTAAGTAGAATATACAGAAAAAATTATTCTGGTCTCACAAGCAGGTGGGAAGAGTCCGTGAAAGGAAAGGTAAAGGGGGAAAATAAGATTAGATTTCATCCTTAGGCAGAAAAGGAAATGAGAGGCAGGGCTGAATTTCATTTCTCTCTGTGTCAGAGAATAAGGCCATGTGAGAGAAGGACTGCGAGCCAGGTTAGCACAGAGCTCCCCAAACAAAATCCTGCTCGATCACATGCTAGGCTTGACCCCTCACATCTATCTATGGGCTCCAGGCAGCCTGTGCTTATGTGGGAGGGTGTGGATGGCATGTTCTTTGGTCTACCGCTCATCCTTTTAGGGTAAGGGTCACAGGTAGACATGTTTGCAGAGAAAACTGGAAGGGATGGGCTCAGGGCACAGGTTGTGGGTGTGCATGTCTGTGTGTGAAGATTCTGTGGGTTGCATGGAGGGTAGAAGAAGTGCTTGAGGTAGTTCTTCTCTCCCACTGGTCTGGTTCCACCTTGCAGTTTCCCCTTAGGCACCCAGGCTGTAAAATCTCAGAGCTGTCCCCATGCGTGCACACATGTGTGCACACGGACACAGATATGTGTGTGCATGTAGGTATGTTTGTGTGTGTGTACATGTGTATCTATAAACACATATAGTATTTGTTTCCATTCATGCTGCTGTAACAAGGCTGTATCATAGACTGGGAAGCTTATAAATAACAGAAATTTTTCTCACAGTTCTGGAGGCTGGAAGCCTGAGATCAAAGTGCCAGCATGGTTGGGTTCTGGTGAGGGCGTTCATCCAGTTGCAGACTGCCATCTTGTTGTTGTATCCTCATGTGATGGAAAATGCAAGAGAGTTCTCTGGGGTCCCTTTGATAAGGGCACTAATCACCTTTCAAGGGCCTTACCGTCTAAAGCTATTTCACTAGGGGTTAGGATTTCAATGTTTGAATTTTTTGGGGGGGACACAAGTATTTAGTCCAAAATAGTATTTATATGTAAATATGTATATGCATATATACATATGTGTATATGTTATCTATGAATATGTGTATAAAACATTTAAAAGCATATTCACAGTATAAATATGTATGTGTGTGTTTAGGTAAATCCCTCTGCATGTGTGTGACTCTCACAGCTGGCGTCCTCATTTTAAGCAACCTGTTTCCTTGGATTAATTCTGGGTAAACTAGGGCTCTTAAGATTGCAGGTACCCCATACCAACCTTGGTTAAGTTAGGAAAACAGGTTCATAGCTACTGATGTAATCTATGAACAAATTTCAGCAGTGTTGTTTGGCATTTCATGGGGTGTGAAACATTTCAGATCTCTCATTTTTCTGATCCAACCTTCCTTTCCCTTCTTTTGGTACTAACACCTCTGTTTTTGTAACTGTGTTTCCTATCTGTGAAGGACACACAGTAACTCACAGACTAGAAAGGAAACCTGAGTAACAGGCCACAGCAGGGAGAGGAGCCAGGGTTGCCTTGAAGGATCCAGGTATCGGGTGTAAAGAGTTCTACCACTTTGACTCTGTTGGGATGCATCAGCTCCTGCTGCTTTTGGCCCTTGTATCTCACTGCTCAGGAGCTGGCTTCCCAGGAGAGAGGGTCTGGCTGGGTCACATGCCTACCCTTGGCCAGGGGTGAACAGAGCAGCTTGATTGGCAGGACTAGGCCTTCTCCATTGGGGAGGAAGATTGGCAGTGCTGATACCAAGGGAAGGGGAGCAGGCAGCTGGGCCAGCTAGAACAACTGACATCTGAAGTGATTTGCCCACAAATGCCAGGTGACATTGGGCTGCTGATGTCTGTTTCTTCCCATAGATGCATCCTTCCTGTCTCCTCTTGAGAATCACTGAGGCCCAGGAGGTAGAGCAGTGGCTACCTGGCCCTTCTGCAGCTCTTGTCTTGCACTGCCTTCCCTGACTGTTCAGGTGAGGGACACAGTGTCTGTGCTCCCTCTCATCTGTACTCGGCACCTGGCTGGATTATTATGAATGAGTTACTTGGGAGAGGGTTTCCAGGGACCCCCAAGCCAGGACACCTTTTGGGGCAGCTCCTGGCAAACCATGATTATGGATCCTAGTGTATCAGCCCCTACTCCACACCCTTCCCTAGTGTCAGTCTGCGGACTACTTCCTGGCTGGACTAACCATTGCCCCCTGGTGGTGGGTGCTGGGTGGTGCATTGCCCTGGAGTTTTTCAGCATTGCTAACTCCAGAGACTGAATTCCCAGAAGAGTGTCCTCAGTGATTAACCAATAAGTCCTGATGTGTGCCTGGGGTACACTAACCCTGTACTTTGCAGGGGATGAGAACTCATTGTCCCTGCTCTCCAGTTGAGTTGGGAGGATCTAATCTTCTCTACCTAAGTATTGGGGAAAGCAGTGTAGCCTATCAGAAAGAGCTCAGGCTTGCAGTCGGTCAGACCATTGGGTTCTTCATCCTCTATCATAAAGCAGCAGGGATAACTCATGTCAGAGTTCCTAAGCACTGCAGCTCACAACAGTGCCTGTTACTACACAGCCTGCCATGTTTCCTGGTTTGCCTTGGCTTCCAGGAGGCTCGTACTGTTGTCTCTCTACTAATAGTATTTTTTAAAATCAGGATGGTCTGGTTCATTGTATCTTATCTTGATGGTCCTGCTAATTCAGGTCTCTTTAAGGCCTGTTTGGAAGGGAGGGCAAAAACAGTGAAAGGCTGTGACATGACTCAGAGGGTAGGATTAGTCCTGTGGAGAGGAGGAGAGGCAGCCCTCCAGGCACAGTGGGAAGGGGAGTCTCAAGTCAGCCAGGTCAGAACTTGGAACAGGACCAGCTGCCTGTCAGTGACTTTGTGCTCATGTTCACTGTCATCACCGTGCAGGCCTGATGAATGAGCGAGGTACCCTGAGGTGTGGGTGGAGCAGAGGAGAGCAGGTGGAGGTGAGCACCAGGCACTGATCTGATTGCTCTTGTCTAAGACAGAGGGCCAAGTGTCCCTGTCCAGCATCTTCCCTTTGCCTTCTGATGAGATCAGGCTGTGTGGAGGAGGGAGATTCTACTGGGAGTCTCTGGAGGGCAGAAAGGAGGGCTGCAGGGTCTGGAGGGAGAAGGCAGGAGGCCCATCAGGTGAGAGGACTGTGGACAAGCAGAGGGAATGGAAAGGATGAAGGAAGGGGAGGCTAGAAGAATAAGGAGATGCTGGAAGTCAGAGAAAGGGGCCAGTGCAGAGAACCAGATCTGTGGCATGCAGGGAATTGCAGGGATGGAGCTATTGACTGGTTGGAGAAGACCCTTTTAGTAATGGCACTTTGAATCCTCTTGGGAAGGGTCTTGCAGGTGCCAGGCAGGAAAGGTCTGAGGGAGCCTGGTGACTGGCAAGGGCTGGTAGTCTCAGTTTGGGGGCCTATCTGTAGGAACCCCTCAGGAAGCCACAATTACTATTGGGAAGGTCCTGAGCCTTCAGTGCTCCATATATTGGGGTCAAGTGTGTCCTGCAGCCTAACTGCCCCCACCCTCTCAAGGGAAGCACCTCCACTTGCTGGCAGGAGCCCTTCAGACCCAAATCAGAGTGACAGCTTGTCAGACCCATGAGCCTGGGCTGTGGGCAGGAGCTCTGTGATATCTGAGCCATTTAGGACACCCTGTGTGACTGGTCCCTGGGGCTCGAGGCTGGGTTGTTGAGGAGGTTGGGGGAAGGAAGGTGGATGTACTCAGAGGAGTCCCGTGTACAAGGTGCTTCATTTGTTGCCATTTATGGCAGGTACAGAGAGCTCTGGGGAGGCCGCGGCCCTCCCCTCCCCTCCCCTCCCCTACCCCCCCTTCTTTTCTTCCCTCCCCTGCTCTTCCAGCCCCCTTCGTGGGCCCCTTTTTCAGTCTGCCTGCTGGGAGGAGGGGAGCCTCTGTGAAAAGTGCATGTTTCACAAAAGCCACACGTAGAAGACTGCTGGTCTGAATCAGGATCTGTGGGAGGAATATTGACAAGATTCTCAGCATTGCTTATTCTTTTTCTCTCTTCCTTCCTAAATGGAGAAGAGACAACCCAACCCCCTGTTGGGGGTGGGTGGGGCAGAGTGGGGCTGGGCACCACTCCAGCAGCCCATGAGGTCCTGGGGTACCCACCCCTGAACCATCATTTCCTCTCCACTTCTGGAAGTGTTGGAGTCCTGCTTTACATGTAAGATGTAGCTGGGTTTACTCTCAGCTGTACTTGGATCAAAGTGGCAGTGTGGCAAAGAGGCAGGATTCATCCACAGAAACCTGGCTTCTTGTCTCTGGTGTGTTGCTAACTGGCTGTGTGACATGGCAAGTCATGTCTTTCTCTGAGCCTCAGTTTCCACATCTGGAAAAACATTAGACTCGTCCAGCTCCTGTCATCTGAGCTCCGACATTCTGTGCCTTTCCTCTGTCATGGCTTCCTTTGTGACTTTGAAGAGCTGTTGGCATGCTTTGTCCTCTTCATTTCATGGTAGCCTACCTAGGTGGAGGGCTGATCTAGGGATGATTCCTTCACATCTCATAGGTAGGTACACTGAGGCCCTGGGTGAGAGAAGGGCCTACTAGACAGGAAAGTGTCCTTGGGGTGTTGGAACGCACTGCCTGAACTCACTGCCTGCCCCAGATTATGTGGTGCCTGGAGCTCATGGTGCTGAGAGGGAGCAGCCACTCTATCACTGACCTGGGTCTGGGAACAGGAGCTCCAGGGTTCTAGGTTGGACAAACAGGCTCATGACTCCTGGACCTCGGTATCCTTGCTCAGTGGCAGGGCGAGGATTTTCCCATTACCCCAGCTCCCACTTGGCATAGGAAGGAAACCGAAGTCGTTTCTGGGGCCGAGTAGGAGATGGGGACTCCACAGCCACAGTTGGTTGGCTTCCCCCTGCCCCCCACCTCCCCTGCCTAGGAGGGCTGTCATGCCTGCCGGGCAGGTAATGAGGGGGCGGGCTGCTTTATTAAGCAGCTTCACTAGGAGAGCAGCTCGGCACCTTGTTTGACACACAGAACTGTGGAGGCTCCTTCCTATTGTTAGAAGCCTTAATTATGATTGTTCCAATGCCTCCCTCCAGCAGTCATCCCTTGGAAGGGCTTCCTCCTCCCTCCCTGCTTTCCCCAGGCCCCTGGGGCTGTGGTGCAGCTGCATGGCCTCCTGCCTCTGCCCCTGCCCTCTTGGCCACCTACTTGGATCTAGGGCAGCCCAAGTGGGGCAGGTGACGTCTGCCTCTCGCATCCCCTGGCTCTGGCTTGTACTCCCAGCTGCCACCCTTTTAGAAAACAATCCCCTCCCCCAGCAAAAATAAAACAGAAACCCTCCACCAAACCCATAGCTCAAAACCAGGCTGCTTCACCTCCAAGGTTGCCTTTGATGTGAATTTGGGAACAGTCCTTCCTCCCTGCCACCCACTTCATGGGTGATGGTTTTTCATCTCAGGCCCAGTCCCCTAGTCCCTTTGCCATTGCTGGTCAAATCCCCTTTCCCTCAGAGCCTGCCTCTGTCCTTTTTCTGACTTCATCGTAAGGAAGGTGTGTATGGGGAGAGAGCCTTGAGCAGGACTTGGAGGGCTAGTCTCCCCTCCAGTGCCACCTTTACCTTCCCAAGAGGATCGTGGACTTCAGTCTCTGGTCTGCAAAGTGGGACTCTTGCCTTAGAACTTGTCTGGCCAACGTGAGAGAATTCTTGGAAGGATACCGTGAAGTGGAATGAAATTTCTCTGAAGTCTACCAAGGACTTTGTTAATATAAATTAGGAGCTCAGTCTCTCTGTAGCTTCCTGTTCTGTGTCTGTTGACATCACCGCCTTCTCTCCTCCCTGTGTCTGCAAGGTCCTAGAGCTTTGGAGTACTGTTCCTTGGAGTACTTCTCTACCAGCAGCCCACTGAGTCTGTGATTGTGGTTCCAGCCTTTAACTGCTGAGGCACTCCGTAGGGTTTGACACCCCAGGGAACCCTACTCTTGGGCTACCCAGGAAGTGTGGTGGTGGGAGGGCACTACCATTCCCACATTCCCGAGGGTCTGTGGTGGGCCCGGCACAGGGTTCTGTCAGAGGGGAGAATATGGGTTGGAACAGTGCAGATTCTGCAGAAATGCCTCTGTCTGGCATGTTCAGGCTCCTTCTTTCTGTCTGGGGGTTTACCTGATGACCCTGAAAAGCCCCCAGGTACCAAGATTGCATGTTCCTCACAGCTGATTCATTATCTATCCCTTGGTCCTGCTCCTTTCTTGGTGGTACCTGGCCACAGCTCCTTCCTATGATCTAGGGCAGGGAAATAACCTCAGTCAGTGGTCAGGGCCTTCTCTACACCCCAACCCAGCCCCAGAATGGATGAGATGATCTTCCAGGCTGGATGTCTGGAGCTTTGATTGACAGGCATTGGAACAAATTTGCTTATTTAGGTTTATCTGCCATGGGGGGATACTCGAGCCAGGTGGATCATCCTCTGGTTGGTTTCTGCTTTAACCATCAAGAAGTGGAGGTAGGCACTGGGGACAGGACATCAAGTGGGGCTCTCACGTCACTGTGAAGCCACATCTCTTTTTCATTCCCCCAGAAATGTCCAAATCCATACTGGCCACTCATTGGTCCCACTAGTGCAAGGGAATCTGCCTGGAGCCAGGGGCTGTGTGGGAGGAGCTGGAGAGCTTTTCCAGCTCAGTCCGTCCAGGGACCATCCTTGGGGCCCCTGAAGAATTTTAAGACTCGTCTTCTCTGCAGGAAGTTTCCTGGAAGGTTAATGGCCTTACTTTTGCTTTTAGGAAGACTGAGTTACAGAGAGTGAAGGTGACATGTCCAGTGTCCAGGTCTCATAGGAATAGACCTGCTTGTCTGTAGTGGAGCCCACAAGACCAGAGTCACCCTGGTAGGCATGGACGCCATTCATCTTTGGGATGTCAGGAGGTGGTTCTGCCTTCCACATCTGGCCATGTGGATCCCTAGGTGCAGCAGCTGCCCCACCTTACACCTGGGCTGGCTTCTCCACAGAGTCACAGGTATCTTAAGGAAGCGGGAACCTCCTTTCCCAAGGCCCTGACCCCTGCCTTTAGTCACAGACCCCTATGACCCTTCTAGTGATCTCTGAGGATTCCTCTCCCGGGCCTGTTGCAGGCTTCCTGGGCCCCTGTGAAAGGCTAGGCCAGGCCACCACCCCACAGCCCACGGCCTTCGGACGCTGAGGTCCCAGAATGGGCAGGTGGAAGAAGGGATGGTGGAAGAGGGACATGGGGTAGAAGAACAGTGAGCAGCCTCTCAGCAGGCAGCCTTGGCCTTGCTGTTTCACTTCCTGGAGTTAGTCACTTTGTTTTTCTCTTTCTTTTTGGTGTTCCAATTCTTTATTCATGACTCTCTCCCTTCTGAGTTCTCTGCCTCACTGTATTTAGGACAGAAGCCTTTGCTGGACCCTGTGGCTGATGCCTCTGACCTTGGATGCCAGGGTCTGAGGTGTGAAGGCAGCCTGGAGTCCGTTGGTTGGGGTTCGGGTTACAGTTCACATTCAGGTCACCAACATTAGGTGACCATCTTCGATGTTCGTGTATACCTGTGGGAGCTCCACTGGGCAGACCCTGCTCAACCTTGCCTTGGATGAGCTACCCCTTTTCCTCTGATGTCCTGGGAGCAGGATTTCCAGAGGCTTGTGTCCTTGAAGCAGCAGTGGGGGCCCTAGTTTGGGTGACAGCCTGGTCTTGAGAGATATGACAGCATCACTCCAGACCGTACACTGCTTCTGTGCAGGCATATTTCTTCCCCTTTACTTTTCCCAGGAAATTAAGGGACTTTTTCCTTTGGGCCCAGGGGAGAAGAAAACCACAACTCCAGGGACCGAACCCCCCTGGCTTCCGCTGTCTCCTCCCTGCATCCCTGTTGCGTTGCACCCCAGCACCTCGCAACACACCCCTTCTCTGCTCCCAGGGCTTCTCTAGCTGTCTGTTCTGGGCAATGAAAGGTCGTATTATGGGAAGAGCCCTGCTCCAGAGCCAGAGTGAGGGTTGGGTTCTCACTTCACTGCTTATGCTGGGTACTGCTGAGCCAGGGGCTCGTGAGGGTGGGGTACAGCTTGAGTTTCACATATTGGGAGCTTGTTCCATAGAACAGCAGTGCTAAGAGATGGTGTGGAGCCTTTATGAACCTTAATTTAAGGCTTAGTGGGAGATCATGGGGAAACTGCCCTCAGAAGGAAACCCCTGAGCTCTCTTAAGAGTGAGCTGTTAAAGAGCAAGCCCAACTCCTAAATCTCTCTCTGACTTCTTGTTTGGAGATGTGATCTCGTATTTCCATATGAGCTTCCATGAACATTGTGGTGCCTTCTCCCATGAGTACCTCAGCAGAGTTGGGCCAGTGTTGGCACCTTGCCCTTGAACCTTCAGAACTATGAACAGAATAAACTTCTTTTGTTTATAAAGATAGCCAACCTCAGGTATTTTGTTATGGTAGTGAAAAATGGACTGATACTGCGCTTTACTCTTAGAGCCTCAAACTCATAATCTATAAAGTGGGATGATAAAAAATAAGTACTTTCTAGGTTGGTCCAAGGAATAAATGAAGCACTGCATGAAGAGGCTTCAGCTAGTTGTCAGGCACCTGCCAGGTGTGTGAGTTTCACAGGGGCAGATGGAACCTTATGAGGTGGCATAGCCACCCTCCCTGGCAGGACAGCAAGGGAACATGTGTTGAGACTTAGAGTGTGGGTGACTGCTTTCTGTTCTTAGTCTCCACTTTCTTGGCTGGGCTCTGTCTTCTCTGGGCTTTGTTTTGGTTTTCTCCTCAGCAGAACAAGGCATTCTGGACCTCCCACCCCTCCCCCAGCTTCCTTCAGGGCAGGGAGAGAAGGACAGATGAGGAATAAGCTCACAGCCGCTGAGTGCTTGGAGATCACAGCCGCCGGAGGTGGGGGAGGAAATCGAAGGTGGGGTGTCATGTGCTTTTAGGATGCTCACTAGGGACTGCATGTTTACCCCAGATTTGAAACCTCTTACTGAGTTTTCTAAAGGGGGGGCAGGAGGAAGCCGCTGGGGCTTGCATTAGCCAGAGATCCCCGACCTGGCAGGTGTGGGTCGGGACTGCGATGGTGGGGCCCATACTCCCCCATCTGGCTTTCTGACTGGCCGCCGCACGCAGTGCCTTGGCAGCGATGGAGTGAAAGATAAAAGCAGAACCTGGGAGTGGGCAGGAGGAAGAAGAGAGTAGAAGGCAGAAGGGACAGAGAGACGCACTGCTAGTGGGATGGGCGGCCAGTGCAGGCGCCTCAGGTGGTGTCACTGGGTGGCTGTGCCTGCCTGTTCGGGCGCCTCAGGCCCCCTCTGCCTCCCTGTCCACAGTGATTAAGACATCACCAGCTGCCGTGTTCCTAGCTCCACTGGCTCTCCGCTGCCAATAACAAATGCATCTGGGTAGAATCTGGGTCATTAGAAAAACAACCTGATATTTCTTTTCTTCCTTTAGCCTCTGGCAGTCCATCCCCCACACTATAGCTGGAACCCCCAAAAGAGGGATCAGGAAGAATGGGGAGCCCCAGTGGACCTGTTGGCTGTCAGGACCATTCAGCCAGCCAGACGGCCACCCTTGTTGAATGTCTGATTTCTGTGGTGTCTGCAATGTTGTGATACAAGTTCTAATGGAGAGTGACATGCCAGGGACAAGGATTTTGCAGGCGGCTCTTCCCTCCTATCATAGACTGGGGGTGCTGGATAGTGTAGTGTGCACTTGGCATCTGACAACTTTGGTGTGTGCCACTCTTGGCTGTGTGATGGAGCAGGTGTGCTTAACCTCTCTGCTCAGTTTGTTTCCTCCTGTGAACAATGATGGTGATGCAATCCACTTTCAGGGTTGCTGTGGACATGCAGGGCACATCCCAGCATGGCACTGGAGGAAGGGAAGCTGCTGCCTTCATTTGTCACGATGATGAGTTTGTCTCTGCTGAGTAGCACCTTGTGAGGGAGCTGAGTCTACTCAGCCACAGTGCCCGTCTCCACTGCCCAGTGTTGTTGGCCACCTGGCTAAGATGGGCCATCTGTGAGAATGGTGGGGGGATGTCAGTGCTTCTCATGTCAGAAGCAGAAAACTCAACCAGACAGGCAGCTGGGTAACACGAGATCCATTTGAAGACTACATGGATTTGTCTGTGGCGTGGGGATATGGATAAACCAGGAGGAATGAAAGGAAGGTGGAAGGGATGGTAAAAGGAACGAATCTAGGGAGTTCCTTGAAGGAGACCTTAATAATATTCACTTACAGCAGCTGCGATGCTGAGAGCTTACCTGTGCTTGGCCTTGATCTAAGCATGCTACCTGTGCCGTCTCACATTTGCCTTCTGTTGTCCTAGCCACTACTTTGCCTCTTCCTGTCCCAGGTTGATAAAGCACTCTTAGGGTCATCAAGATGCTAGGCTTCATCCCCAGCGTCATCCAGGGGGTCTAGGACTGTTGAGCATGTGGCTGGAAGCTGCAAGTTCCCTGATGGGAAGTGGGCTGAGCCTCACTTCCAGCCTCTCCAGCAGGACAGACACTATTTGAGGCACAGAGGAACTCAGCAAGTGTTGGCTGAGGGGCTTCTTTGGAGTAGGCACAGGTGACATTTGTGGATCAAGCTGAACCTGAGTCATTTTCTGGGAGGTGAGGGCATGGGAGGGGGGTCTGTAGAAGAATTGTTATTAATGTGTTTTCCTGGAATTGCCAGAAGGACCCAAGCCTGGAGACTTAGCTCTGCTGCCCTGGCCTGTGGAGCTGTTTCTGCTCTGCTGATGGGGGTGGCTATCTCAGTGTCATATGAGACCCATTTCCTCCCCCACTGAGGAAAGCCACCCAGCAGAGGGGCCCCCAGGTGGAAAGGCACGACTAAGAATGGCTGCCATTTCTGGGCCCTGCCCTTCAAAGGACAGGTTCCTGCCCATCACAGTTCTTGGACGAGGAACACATTGGCCTTTTCCTGTGAGATGGTCATGACTCTGGAGCCATCCTTCAGCCGTTGATCTTTCCCAAAGATGCAGAGAGATATTTCAAGTTGCCTTTTACAGTCCTGTGATAGGAGAGCCCTGGAGACTCAGCATCCAGCTGACCTTTGAGCGTCTGTTGGCTCTTAGGGTGAAGGCGGGGAGAGAAGCCACAGGTTCATGGGCCTAGTTTGCCACTATGAGGACACAACTGAGGCTTTCAGGGCTCCTCTGATCGTGGGTGGTTGGTAGGATAGTCCCCTTGGGACCGCTGTCTAGGTTCAGCCCCATCCTTTACTCGTTCATTCAGATACCTACTTATGCTGGGAAGGACAAAAACAAAGATGGAATAATCCTTAGTTTGTCATGCTAGTCTGCCTTGACATATTAAGACAGATCATTTTGTATTAAAGGGCAGTATTAAAGATATCTGAGCATCTAATCAAACCCCTTTTTGGTGTCATAAAACATGCTCTTTAAGGAATACTGAGCCAACGTGCGCTGGAAAGACAGTGAGCAGCTGCCTTGGGTATTCTGCTGAGAGCGCATTTCCTTAGAACTGTGCAGAGTTCTGTACTGTCTTTCCTGAAAATTCTTGCAGTAAACATTTATTGAGCTTTACCATGCTCCAGGGGCAGCATTGAGCTTGGCCCTGCCAGGATGCAGAAGGGAGGGGCATGGTCACAGGATGGGACGTGTGGATGGGGATCTCCACTTTCTGCATGCAGGGCCCTGCCTCTGTCCTAGTGAGGCCTGGTACAGTCTTGGGTATGGAACTTGTACTTCCAGAGTCAGGAGCAGCAGCAGCTGGCAGCTTGGATACCCTGCTCAGGTTGGACCAGAAGGCAGGGGTGTAACAAGAACTTCCTGGGCATTTGTCAGCACAAGTCCTCAGGGCCAAGGTCTTCCTTTACCAGGCTAATAGGCCACCACTAGCCTCGGTGGAACTGCATCTGGGTCTTGGCCCTCAGCCTCCCATCTATTCCCTAAACCTGGCTGCCTCTCCTGAGTTCGCTGTGCCCAGAGATGATGCTGATCAAGTCATGTGTAGACTTGGGTGATGGATGGCTCATTTTGTGTCCTGGCTCTCTAGGCCCATGTTCCTGCCAAGGGCATAGTTCATGCAGGGCCCTTTTTCCAACGGGTCCTCAATAAATATGAATTGGCAGCCACGACCAGAGACTGAGGTTCACCAGTGCTGGCCTCTCCTGGTCCTCGTTCTCCCATGATTTATGACTCTTTCTTTAAATCATCCCTGAAGACCAGCTGACCTCCATCCTCACTGTATCACTGTGGGATTTGTCGTATGGTGGAGGGCTGGAGGGGGCACTCAATCACAGCTCTGGCCATCCAGACCTGGGAAGCCACCACCAGAAAGTGTCCATCAGACCCAGGCAGAAGGGCAGAATGTGAGCAAGGGAGTGCTGGTCCATGGGGCAGGTGACAGCCTGCAGGAAGCCCAGTGCCCCACTGCCCTCCCCTGTCTATTAACTCTCCATTAGCATGCAGCAGTGGGGTTGCCTCTAACAGTTTGATTTATGTCACCGCAGTTTTGCTTACAAATTAGAAGCTGCATAACAGAATGTGTGACAGATACCATTGCCCTGTGGACATGCATGAACGCACAGATGGTGTGACTCTACTTTGTGTACAACCAGTGAAACAATAGCTGTACTCCATTTGTGTTCAATGAATCAATAAGTAAATAATAAAAAAAAAATTAGAAGCCGCTATTGTGCTAAGTAAGCTTTAAAATCGATGCAGAGTAATTTGTAGTGCATGGGTAGTTGGACAACATTAACATGAGAAATGTGCTATAGTCGTGATCCTTGGAACAAACATGACCAATTACAGTGAAATTCTGCGCCCTTTCCCTGGCTAATTTGAACATAGCTCACTGCCAAGGCCTTCTCCAGCATGGCCAGCCCTGGATGGAGATGATCGCAAATGGATCTGTCAGGAGTGGGCTGGGAGCCCTCGTGTTGAAGTCCTGTGGAGAAGTGGTGCAGGGTCCTATTCCAACCCTGGCTTCTATGGTGTGTTTCCCCTGAAGTTTGCTGAGATCATGCTTTGGCCTGAGAGCTACTGCGTGGTGCTATGGCGGTCTGTGCATGCCTGTGCTATGGCTTGTCCGTGTGTCTGCCTTAGAATGAGAAAATGAATCTGAGACCAGCTCCTCATTCCACGCCTGCCTCCCCAGCAGTTCCTCCCATCAGTCATCAATTCCTCACCTGTAAAAGGGGGAGAGGAGCACTACTCAGGGCACTGGTTCAAGCCCTGATGAGAAAATGGAACTGTGTGTTTCAAGGCTGAGTATGGATTCTGCACGGTTGGGATGGCAGCAGGAGCAGTAGCTTGTTAGGAGAATGATTAGCCTAGGGGCTGATGAGCAGCAAGGCATCTGGATGGCTTTCAGTCTTCTCTGCACATTGGAGTCACATGGTATTTTAAAACAAAATATGAATGCTGGCTTCCATTTTCAGCTATTCTGGTCTAATTGGTCTGGGGTGCATCCTGGGCATCTAAGAGCTCCCTGGGGGATTGTCATGTGTAGCCAGGGTTGAAAACTGCTACCTGGTCTGTTTCTCTGTGTTCAGATGGATCTGTGCTGCCTTAGGTGGGACCTGTCTTAATTGTAAAGATCTTTATAAAAGAATTTCGTTTTCCCCAAATTAATAGGCAGGAAGTTCCTCCTTTTTTCTAACACAAACCCCCAACTTCTTTAGATCTGGCCCTCTCACTCATTTGTTAGCCATGATGCGGGAAGCTGGCCCCTCTGTCTCTTCATGTGGGAGGCGTTGGGTGGCATGGTCCTGTTGTGACATCTGGTTTTCCTTGGGACTCCTACTGGCTTATGGATGAATGGGAAGGCTTTCTACTGGGCCGCAAAGCCTCGCTGAGGATGGTGCTGCTCCACGGGACACTGCACTGGGTACCTTCCCAAGCTGGTGTGAAGCACAGTCGGAGCTCAGAGAATGTGATCATCAGAGGAATGTGCTGGGCACTGTGAGTCTGTCCCTCTCCACTCACGCTGAGGAAGCTAGGACCCAGACAGGGAAAGGGACTTGCCAGAGAGGTGGCAACAGGTTGGTGGCGGATGGAGGGTTGGAAGCCAGGCTCGCCCCCTACTCAGGGCTGTTTTCCTGGCAGCCTGGCTGGGGAGGAGCTGTCCCTGGACTCTGTGTCCAAGGAGGCTATGCCCATGGGGGAGCAGGCTCTGGGCGATGCCTCAGAGCAGCCAGGGATCACAGACGAGGCTGAGCGTCTGCTCACAGCCAGACACAGGATTGTGCCAGGATGGCCGCGTGATGGGCTGGGGGAATGACAGCTGTCGAGTCTGGTTTGACGTCAGCACGGGCCCCCCTGACAGATTCTCCAGTTCTGTCAGCTTTGCTTCAGTGGTACGATTCCCGTCTGTGAAAGCATGTCCATCTTGCAGGATGGACTACAATGGGGAGCAGAGCCACGATCAGGGGTTACCAGGCAGTCATGGGGAGTGGTGCTCATCCCAGAGTAGTCACAGATTCATTCATTCACTCACTCATTCATTCATTCACTCACTCACTCACTCACTGAAACCAGTGCTATGTCTATACCACATTCTCTGAGGGGTACAAGGATACTCAGAGGGGATTCAGCCTCTGTGGTCAGGGAATTGGTCATCCTAACATGGTGTGGCAAGACCTATTTTGGAGGTAAACATGAGAAGCTGTAAAAATACTCAGGAGGGGGGCTCTAGGAATGCTTTCATCTGACCCCAGGGGAGCAGAGGTGAGTGACTTCAGGCTAGGGCTGGCTTTTTCTTCTGGTGTCTCTGGGCTCTTGCCACCGTCCAGGCCTGCCTTGGGAGCCCGGCAGTGGGGCTCAAGAGGATTCACTGGCAGACGTGCACACACAGGAGGAGGTAGTCCTGGGCTCAGCAGCACTTGCCATATCTTTTTGTAAGTGGGGACTTGGGGACCAGAGGTCCTAGGAGGGAAGGACCTCAAGGTCAATATGATTGCTTCTGAGCAGAACAAGAGTCATGCTTGCAGGCACTGGACTGGGGGCAGTTTTCAGGCAGCTGCCAACCAAGACTGGTCCCTGTGGGCTGTTGGCCCATGGTTGCATCCTCATGGGAAGATGAGCAATGCATCCCTGCATGTTGCCTGACTCATGCTTGTTCCGGAGCTTAAAAGAGGTGGGAGAACAGCCCCTCCCCTTCACAATAGTGGGAAGACAGGGGCTGAGTGGGTTTTTAAATGTAGGGAAGCAGGAGGGATTTTTCCCCCCAAATAGGCTATACTTATCAGAGAGTCTGTGACCAGAGACTACTTAGTCCTGGGCCCCCAGACTGAATTCCCAGGGTTGGGAATTCTCAGCTGAAAGAATAAGCAGAGGCCACAGTTGAATCCTAGGCCCTCAGGCCTCTGTTTGTACCTGCACCAAACCCTGTCCCATGTATCTGAGCCTCTGGACGCTGGCAGTAAACACCACAGTGGGCAAATCCAAGTGATTGTTTAGTGGTGAAAAATTAAATGCAGGAGCTGAAGCCAACAGCAATTTTAACCAACACAGGGATACTAAGAATCACAGAGCAGCTTTAAAGTCATCTGCCACGCATGTGTCCTGGGCTGAAGGTGTCCCCCAAGAATGTGCACAGTCTGGGCTGATTTACGCTGCTGGGGGCAGGCTTTGGAAAACTGCCTCAGCCTCCTCACAAGGGCTGGCTTCTGAGAGCTGGGGGGCAGCCCATCTTGTCCATGGTTCTCATAGTCTGTCTACCCCTGGTCTCCCTGAGACACCTAGATCAGATGCCTGAAGAGACTCCCAGGTGAGAGTTACATGTGCATGAGTGTCTGGAGAGTCCCAAGTTAATGCCATCAGCCTTAACCACAGAGCCCAGGTATCTGGAGGCAGGAAGAAAGGACATGGACAGGTGTTCACACAAATGAGTTTCATGTGGCAGGCTGGCTTGTGTGCTGGGTATGGGTGGTTTTATACCACCTGTACCTTGGCCTCTTGCTTCAGATATTCTGTGTCAATCTTATGCCAGACCTGTGTAAGGCAAAGGACTTGGATGTTCATTTGCAGCTGGGGCCTAGCACCCTTGGGACACCTGGAGATAGGAGGAGGCCCATTGGCAGGCCCTTGGGAGCTTAGTAAACAGGGACAATTGGTCCTGCTCACGTGACCTGGGGTGGTGAAGAGCTTGACTTCTGCTGAGGTTATTTTATAATAATGATCTAACGATGACTGGCATTTGTGGGTTGCTTCCTGGTTGGGAAAACACCTTCATACACTTTCCTCATCTGATTCTTATGGCTCTTTTCAAGGACATAGCAAAGACAGCTAATATTTATTGAGCAATTACTACGTGCCAGGCACTATTAAATGTTTAACATGCGTTTAAAAAAATATTCTTTAAAAAAAATTTTGTAGTTATAGATGACACAATGCCTTTATTTTATTTATTTATTTATATTTGGTACTAAGGATTGAACCCAGTGCCTCACAGATTCTAGGCAAGCACTTGACCACTGAGCCACAACCCCAGCCCTTAAAAAATATTCATATAACCAACTTGTGATATAGCACCTGTCTAGTCTTCATTTATCTACCAATATAGTCTCCAACATCTTTGAGACTTTGGGTAATGAGGCCACACAAGTAACGAGAGGAAGCTTCCGACTCTCCCAAGCATTGGGTTTCATTGGTCATGTGCCTCCCACCTCCTGATCCTGCCTTCTCACCTCCTGGGATGGACACTTTCAGGAAAAAGTGTCCCTGTTGTCAGGCAGACCTGGCAGGGAGTGACCCTGGCTCAATGTCACGATCTTGCTGCTGCTGGACCACGGAGCGGCACCCCATCTGCTTCCTTCTCAGTGGGACTGAGCGATGCCCAAGCAGCAGGTTGCTTCAGGAAACTGGCCAT
>JAJEJO010025180.1:0-13579 GCA_020662805.1 Glaucomys volans
CTGTGCATTGTGCTGCCAATCTCATGCTATTCATCCTCTCATCCTGGTGGCCTGGGCCAGAGGGATTCTGCCTGGACAGGGAGCAGCCATGTTTTTAGTAGGCTTCAAATCTGCCATTTCCCATTCTCCCAGCCCAGGAGCAGAAACCATGCTGTTTCTGGAGGGCTTTGAAGTTGTGGCAGAACACACATATTGAAATGAGGAAACTCACTGAGTAATTTCCCCTCCTTAAGTGAGAGATTTTTTCTGAATTCCAGATTAGTATCTTTTCTCCCCAGGATTATAAACTTTCACACCTATCTCAACCAAGTTAGGTGTTAGTCTCATACAGTCAGAGATGCAGGCAGACCTGCCTGATTGAGTCTGCAGTATTTAAAGTGTTCAGGTCTCCATTTACATTTCAAAAACTGTAGAAGTTGCATTATTTCCACTGAATTCTCACTCTGGCTCCATATTGAATATAGCTGAATAAATTTAATTTCTCTCTCTGGAGAGAGCAAATTCCCAGGCTTAACATCACAAAATAAAATCCCCTTTCCTTTCTTACTACTAAACTTATTCACATGCATGCACTTCCCACGGGAAAGGGGCCAACACCTTACCTTTAGTTTTTCTTCTAAAATCCTCTTGAACAGTCACTGTTCAGACACCAAATGTGGGGGTCTCTCAGTCACGTCCCATGTGGATGAGAAAAGGTTTAACTGGTGGAGGATGATGGTGGCCATAAAACAATCAGTTACCCATGAATTTATCTAATCAATAATCACACACAAGAGTCAATACTCTTTTTAAATGATAGGGGTGTGACATGTCTGCCCATACCAGTTCTGACCTCTAACAACCTGGAATAGCCAAACCCTCTTCCATTTATGAACACAGAGGTAAAGGGGCCTGGAATGGGAGGGACTTCTTATATGATAAACAGGATAGGGTGGAGTTAGGAAGACATTTTCTCAGAGGAACCACAACAGACTCAGAGAGGAAACCACTCCCACACAGCACCACATGCTTCCTGGCTATCTGCATACCTAGAAGCCAGATATCTTCATCACAGCTCAACCTAATGTAATTCTTCTAAATAAAGATGACTCCACACATATGATGCTCAGCTTATAAATCAGGGATGGTAAGATAAATGATGGCAATTCCTAATAATTAGCATAATTATAAGTTTAATAAAAATATATAAGAAACAGACAATCAGGGTAATGGGTTCAAATATTTTTTTTTTTCCAGACATAAACACCATTTCATGAGGTTAATCTGTAGAAACATTCCAAACATTCCAGCTGAATCCTTTGTCCTCAACTATCAGAACAGAGGTAGTTGGGTTGCAATGACCCAGAAATGACAGAAAGGTTCAAACTGATGTGTTAAAAGACGCAACCACTTCTGGTGACAAAAAACAAGAGTGTAGACATAACACTTTCCCAGTACCTCTTTTAGCATGGAGTTTGTCCAATGTCCCAGCCCAGAAGTTATGCAAGACTTCAGCTTAGTACAGTCAAATGGGAAAACTTTCTATAATCTCCCCTTTCACCTCATGGGGGTCCTCTTTTCTTATTACATAAATGAATCCTACTATGTTCACTCTTGCCTTCTCAATTGTACCTGCATTTTATTCTTCAAATTACAGAGACAAAAGCCAGAAATAAATTACTCAGAGAATATAGATTCATCTCAAAGTCTGGGATGATAATTATAGGCAGTAACACTGAGTTGAACATTCTTTGGTCTCTAGGATTCTCGATTTAACCTGAAATCAACCACAGATACCTGAACTTGTAATGTGGCACACCATTCTTTTTTTTTTTTTTTTCCTGCAATGACCCAGTTGGCTGGGAGCAGCATAGTTTCCCTTCTAGAGAAGCCCATTAACTACATACAAGCAGTCCCAAGACAGATTTCTGCCATTTTACCTTAGCTTAATCCTTCCTCATCTCCTCCACTCCAAGGCTACCCTGAAAGAACTCACAGTGCAGTTACATCACAGTGAATGTTAGCACCCTAGTCAAGGCAGGAGGGATTGGAAATGGCCCTGCTACAACTTTTTAAAAAATGCATTCATGGAGAATGTTGATTCTCTAACCATGTGGAGTAGCTTTCTCATGAACTAATTCCTCATCGTTACTCCCTATTTGACCTGCCTAAGAAATTAACCAGTGTATGAATAATTGAACTTATGGGGTACAGGTAACATTTGTAAGGATTGTTTCAAAGTAGGAATTTAAAAAATGGTCTGAAACTAGAAAATGCTTCAAAGAAAGTTACACATATGGAAATATGTTTTAGTGTTTTAGGAGAAAGTATTTTGTAGTTAAAATAAAATGCCCATGCTAAAATCCAAGAAAAAAAAGGTAATAAACAATAGTTGAAAAGAAGTTGTGAAATGTCCAATGAGTTGCCAAGGTTTACAGAAGAAAAATTCAAAAAAAAAGTTTGTGTATATGGTTACATTGACTATAACAAGAACAAAGTTATACAAATGTTTTTCTAAGAGCCAAATATTAGTGTCTTCATATGAAGCAAACTTGAAAACACTGATCTGCTCTTATGGATTAAGATAATTTCTTTGTGTCTTTTAGGTTTTACTATTTAGATAAACTAAATCTTAAAGGAATTAGGATTTGTACTTGTTTCAAAGAATTTTAAATGATTATTTCATAACTGGTTAATTTGACAAATGCTATTTTAGTTTATTACAATATAATTAACCACTAAATATATGTGATTACATATGCATAGTACATGTAAAAGCAAATGATTGTATAAGCCTTGTCTAAATTTTGGGTATACAGACAAGACGTATCAATATGTCATAGATAAAATGTTGTGTTACTCTTTTCAAAGGAATGGGAATTTAAATGTATTTTGGAAAGCAAAACAAACAGCCTGATTTGTTTACAGGTTCACAATATGAAACATGAAAACATTTTCCTATTGTTTACACAAAAATGAAGTTAAGAACTCTTAGTTTTTCAGTTTATGTTTTAGATGTAATGTTTTATTAACTGATATAAAGATAGACTTATAAAACAATATATGATAAATTTGTAGAATAATATTTCTAAAAGTGAAAAAGATCAACTTCAGAAATAAAACATTTCAAGATTTTGAAAATAGACCTGCCTCACTGAGTTAAAATTCTGCCTCTCATCATCATCAATGTTGGGTTGGCTCCAATGTAGGCAGGTATCAAGCTTGTTTAAGTTATGATCCAAAGATAGACTTTTCTGGTAACATTATCATAGTCTCAAAATGCACTGAAAATATAATAAAAATTTAAATAAAAGTTGGGGTAACTTGCAAAAGATATTCAGCTTCATACAAGAGTTTTAAAAGAAAGAAAAACTTACATGTTATTGAATTGATAAATATATGAGTATTTGTACAAGCTACATAGATTCCAAAGACACATTAGTGTTCATCTTGTATTTTCCTTGTAAAACTGTGTAAAGTGTGCCTTCTAGTGTTCTGCAGATGAACCATTTCTAACAGAAAAGCATGAGTTAATTTAAGACAAAAAGCTATCATGTATTGGACAGATAGGATATGATGCTGCTTTCCAGTTCTGATGCTAGCCCTAATTAAACAAAAGTGGTAATTATGAAACTGCAGATATTAACATTAAAACATATTACTCCCATGTTAACACTGATGACACTGAACTGCTGGATGTTTACAGCAAAAGCAAACAGACCAAAAATGAAGGAAGTAAAAGGATGTGGAATAAAGAGCCAATATGATGGCCTTGCCCTAAAAACTAAACCAGGACCCAGGGAAGGAAGAAAATTCACTAAGTTCATTGAGTCACTGGACTGCCCCAATATGGGGAAGTCAGAGGACCCTAGAGAAAAGGAGGCCAACCAGTGCACATTATGTAAAGAGAGGTGACACTGGAGAGTGAAGTGTCACTGGTGCTCTCTATATCAAAACCACTATCCAGAATGGGTAAAGAAAATAATTTTTTCCCATGTTATGCAGAAACTATATGAGTTTATACCCATTAAGTCAGCACTACAAAATACCTTTAATGAAATACTCCAGACCAAAATACTGAAATTACAAATCAATAGAAAGGCAAAAAGTAAAAAAAGCTTTTAAACAACTGTAGAATAAATGATATGTGCATAAAAGAGTAATCCATAACAGAAGAAATCAGGAATCAAAATGGAATGCAAAGAGCATAAACTCTTTAATTAAAAGACACAGATTGGCAGTTTGGATTTTAAAAGCCCCAATCATACATTGTTGACAATAGTCTAAGCATACAATTACACCATCAAGAGATTGAAGTTGAATGGATAAGGAAACATAAACTAAGCAAATAGAAACCCAAAGCAAGGAGGACTAGGTACTCTCATATCAGACAAAACAGAATTCAAGCCCAAATTAAACAGAAGAGAAAAAGAAGGTGAATTCATACTTATTAAGAGAATAATCCAATAAATAATATATAATGATTGTAAGTACTTATGTCCCAAACAATGGTGTACCCATCAATAAAAGAGACACCCTCCTCAATACAAGGAATCAAATAACCACAATACAATGCTAGTTGATTTCAACACACATCTACCACCACTAGAGAGATCATCAAAACATAAACTAAAAACATTAAAAAATACATGCTTGAATAAGGAAAAAAATCATTGAAAAATCAGAGAAATTCAATGAAAAATGTCTTGAAACAAATGAGAAGGGATTCAATATTTCAAAATCTCTTTGACAGTATGAAGGCATTTCTAAGAGGAATGCTTACAACACTGACTTCCTACATTTAGAAAAACAACAGAAAGATACTGAATTATTAATCTCAGGTTCCATCCCAAGGCTCTATAAAAAGAAAAAACTAATATCAAAATCAGTAGAAGACAAAAAGTTATTAAAGTCAAAACCAAAATTAATTAAATTGACAATAATAATGAATGCAATGAAGAACTGCAACAAAGAATGTTTCTTTGAGAAGAACTAAATGATAAACAATTAGCCAAACTTATTGGCTATAACCCCAACACCTCAACCTCACGGAGGCAGCACTCCCCCTCTACCTCCCCATTTTTTCACCAAAGATGGCACCTGAGGAGCTTCTCTTCCTGGAAAACTGTGTTCCTACCAGCACCAACGGGCACCCAATCCGGCACAGACACCTTGGCCTCATGTCCAGGTTCACCAATAGGATGGTGCCCCTCAAGCCTTACCTACCCGTTACCCACCCCCCCCAGATGAAGTGTATATAAGCCGGTGGCTTTTGCAAATAAATGGAACTTCTCCAGGGGCGAGTCTCTTGGGTCTTTCATTGGTGCTGTGACTTGGATAGGGTCCCGCTTGTAATTGAAGGTCCCCTCCACCCCGCCGAGACTCTCCGCCCTTGTCCACCTTTTCAGACGCTGGCTCCCTTGCACCCACCACCAGCCATCACATGGGTGAGTGTCCCTTCCCAGGTCACCTCCCTCAGTTGAGCTACAGCAGGGCACTTGACCCTGATCGTTGGGCAAGACCCTGACACCCACTGAGTGGAGATACTACACCCTACCACAATCTTCACGGTTACGGTTGACTCTCTGGTGACTTAACACTCCTATTTTAGAGTTTTCTACACGGGCAGATGAAGAATCTACCTCTCTTCCCTTCCGTTCCATGCTCCTTCCCTCCTCTCTTCTTCTCCCCCTTCCTCTCCCGGTCTTTCTCTCTCTCTTTCTCTCTCTCTCTCTCCTTCCACCCCACCATAAAATCCTACTACTAGGTTCTCCATGGCCTCCAGCAAAGCGCCTAGTGGAAGGTCAATTTGGGTGATGATCCCAATTCCCTTCCTTTCCATACTCTCCTGAGTACCGTGAACGGCCGGCTCCCTGGGGGACGCCCTTTGGATCTCAACCACTCACTCCTGGCCTGGAGATTCCCTGTGTTTCTTTTGACTCTCTCTGCCTGCTATTCTGATCTTAGGAGCATGGGGGCTTCTTCGTCTCTCCTGAACACATCCCCCCTTAAATGCCTACTTAACAACCTCACCACACTCTCACTCACACTGGATGTCAAACCTAAATTACTCATTAAATTCTGCACACAAGATTGGCCTACCTATCCTCTCAATAACAGCAACCATTGGCCCCCTGAGGGCTCCTTAGATCCAAATGTCCTCCGGGACCTCTTTAACTCTTGCCAGTGTCTTAAAAAGTGGAAGGAGATTCCCTATGTGGAGACATTTAGCCTCCTTAGACAGCACCCTAATCTCTGTTCCTCTTGTTCCCCTACCCAAGTCCTCCTCGCTTGCAAATCACACCCCTCCTGCAACAGCCCACCACCAGATCCCACTCACTCCTTTGATCCAGCTGATAAACCTCCTCCCTATAGGCCACCACCTTCTGCTCCCTCCCCTCCTTCCCCCGCCTCTCCTGAGACCACCTCACCACCATCTCCCTCTCTCTCGCCAGACTCGCCCACCTCTCTGACCTGTTTCCTCCCCTCCTCCTCCTCCCTTACCAGATTCCTTCAGCCTCCTGGTCACCCAGTCATGCAGACATCCTCCTCAGCCCCTCACCATCACCCCTCTTTGAGAAATAGCTGGCCTGGAAGGGATTATCAGGGTCCATGTGCCCTTTTCAATGGCTAACCTTACACAACTTGAGAAAAAACTTGGGTCCTTTACTACCGACCACACAACCTACATCAGGGAATTCCAATGGATTATCCAAGCATATAGCCTCACCCATCATGACATTCCCATGCTTCTGGCCAACACCCTTCTCCCAGAAAAGCGCAGGTGGGTTTGGGAGCTCACACAAGCCCAGGCAGATGAAAACCACCGAACTAACCCAGCCACCCTACAGGGCCTCATGCGGTCCCTGAACAGGACCCTCATTGGGATTATAATACAGCAGCAGAACTACAACTCCAGGACCAATTTGCATCATGCCTTATGGCAGGACTAAAAAAGGCTGCCTGGAAAGTGGTTAGCTTCCAACAGATTCAGGAAATAATCCAAAGGAAAGATGAAACACCTTCAGAGTTCTTGGATCACCTTACTAAGGCCCTCCAACAATATACCAGTCCAGATCCTGAGACCCCCAATGGACAACATGTCCTCATGACCTATTTTTTAGCTCAGAGCTACCCTGATATTAAAGCTAAGTTTAAAAAACTGGAGCAAGGACCAGCAACCCCTCAGGCTGAAATCCTAGCTGTGGCTTTCAAAGCGTTCCATAATAGGGAGGATGAATATGAGCGGCGCAAGTTTCAAAGGTACGAAAAGGCTGACCATGCCAAATTTCAAATGCTTGCTCAAATCCTCCAGGGAAAGTCACCACATTGGCATCCTCAAAATCAGCAACCCCTGGGGCCTGTTTTAAATGCGGGAAAGATGGTCATTGGGCAAAAGCATGCCCTGCACCACAGACCCCTACCGACCCCTGCCCAAAGTGCCATCAGAAAGGTCATTGAGGGTCCGTTTGCCCCACCACCTGTAGGGGAGGTTGGTCAAACCCCCGACAACATGACTTTTGGGACTAGCGGGAGAGGACTGATGGGGCCCTGGGTCTCTCTTCCCAGCCATCACCATTGACAAACAGGAACCCAGGGTAACTTTCAAAGTAGATGGGTTCCCCATAATTTTCCTTTTGGACACCGGAGCCACCTTTTCAGTCCTAAGGGATTTCTGGGGACCTACCATGCCCTCAACCTCTCCTTTTGTCGAGGTAGGAGGAAAACAAATCTTCCCTTGTAAAACTCCCCCAACATGTATTATACAAGGATCCCCTTTCTCCCACTCTTTCCTTGTGATGCCCAATACCCCTCCTAGGGAGGAACATCCTCTCCCTATTAAAGGTCACCATCTCCATGCAGACTCCTTCCTCCACCACCCCCCCACTTCCTAATGGCTCTCCTAGCCGAGGAGTCTACCATCCCCTCTGTTTCGGAAAGTTCTTGTCCCTTTGACTATCATCCAGATGGCCTGATTGACCCCATCACCTGGGACATCAACAGCCCATCCATCATTAAGTGCTCCCCTATACAAGTTCACTTAAAAGACCCAATACATTTCCCAAACCAGCCTCAATACCCATTATCCACCACAGCACTGGAGTGTCTCAAACCAGTCATACAGGACTTTTCAACCAAAAAATACACATGGCCCACTCACTCCCCATATAATACCCCTATATTAGCAGTAAGGAAAGCCACAGGAACTTACAGGTTGGTTCAGGACCTCCACTTTATCAACTCTGCTGTTATTACCATACATCCTTAGGTTCCCAATCCCTACACACTGTTATCCCAAATCCCAGCCTCTTCTACCTACTTCTCAATGGTCAATCTCAAAAATGCCTTCTTCTCCATTCCCTTGGCACCGAACTCCCAGGATATTTTTGCATTCACCTGGACTGACCCTGATATGAGGCACTCATGATAGCTCACCTGGATTGTCCTCCCTCAAGAATTCCAAGATAGCCCTCACCTCTTTGGCCAGATCTTAGCAATGGATCTCACAAAGTTCCATCCTACCTGCACAGATTCCACCCTCCTTCAGTATGTTGATGACCTCCTTCTTTGTAGTCCCTCCAGGGAGGTCTCCCATGCAGACACCACCACTCACCTTTCTGGCTGCCAAGGGTTATCGGCCATCTCCACAGAAGGCACAATTATCCCAGCCCTTGGTCACCTATTTGGGTTTCCTCATTCACAAGAGAAGAAGGCTATTACAACAGATAGGAAGCAACTAATCAACAACCTACCTATCCTAAAGAACAAGGCTGAGGTTCTCTCTTTCCTGGGCATAGCAGGATATTTTAGGGCATGGATCCCAAACTTTCCCCTCCTGGCTAAACCTTTATGTGAGTTAGCAAAGGGCCCTACCACTGATGCCTTAGCCTCTTCACCTGGCCAGCCCTTTTCCCAATTGAAGCAAGCCCTACTCCAAGTGCCAGCTCTCCACCTCCCTGACCTCACCAGACCTTTCCTCCTGTATGTACATGAGAAGGGAGGACAAGCCCTAGGAGTCTTAGGACAAAACTGTGGACCCTCCTTTGCCCCAGTAGCTTACCTCTCCAAACAACTAGATCCAACTATCTGAGGTTGGGCCCCTTGCCTGCAAGCTCTGGCGGCCAGTCAGACACTCCAGAAAGAAGCATACAAACTCACCTTTGGGTCACCACTCACCATTCTCTCTCCACATCATTTAAAGGACCTATTGACCTATAAGGGCCTTCAGGTCCTCCCTCCATCTAGGGTGTTAACCCTGCTCACATCTTTCCTTGAGAACCCAAATCTATCGTTCCAACCCTGTTCTCCCTTAAATCCTGCCTCCCTGCTCCCCATCTCAGATTCCATAACCAGCTCTCCTGTCCACAGCTGCCTCGAAGCCTTAGAAAACTTTCCACCGAGCCCCTCCTCAATCTCTGAGGGACCCCTGCCACACCCAGACCTCTTATGGTTTACGGATGGGAGCTCTTTCAAACATAACAACATGCGGCATGCAGGTTACACAGTGGTCTCGCACACAGAAGTCATAGAGGCTAAACCTCTACCTCCCAATACTACCAACCAACAAGCAGAATGCATAGTGGCTATCCAGGCATGTGAACTAGCCCAAGGAAAGGCTCTATCTCTGTACAACAATTCCAAGTATGTTTTCCATATCCTATTATCCCATGCAGCCATCTGGAAAGAACAAGGATTACTTACCACAAAGGGCACCTCCATAACCAATTCCAAGTTAATAACTCACCTACTCAGTGTTGCTCAACAACCTTTGCAGCTTGGGATAACTCATTGCAAATATCACCAGACAGATAACTCCCCATCATGGCAGGAAACTCCAAAGCCGGCCAAGCTGCCCGGACAGCCGCTCTCCAAACCCCCAGCCCCGCCCCGATTCTCACTCTTTCACTCCCTAAAACTAACCATACATCTCTATTTCATTTCCTTCACTCCTTGTTTCACTCTAGCCCTCAGAGTCTAACCACCTTCCTACAATCTTTCTTCTCTCTTACACCACAGGACAAGATTTATCTACAGCAAATTACCTTAGCATGCCACATCTGTCAATGTACAAACACCAATACCCTTGAAACCAAGACCCTTTTCCTTGCACCAGGCCCAAGGACATGTCCCTGCAGCCGACTGGCAGGTAGATTTCATCAACATGCCCAGAGTTAAACATCTAAAATACTTACTGGTTTTTATTGACACATTCTCAGGATGGGTGGAAGCCTTCCCGACCTCCAACAAAAGGGCCTCTATGGTGGCCTCCACTCTTATGACCCAAATTATACCCCGGTTCAGAATGCCCACTTCCCTTCAATCTGACAGTGGCCCTGAATTCATCTCACAGGTCACCCAAAGAGTAGCCCAAACCCTCTCCTTCCCCTGGGATCTACACTGCCCATACCACCCTCAGGCATTGGGGAAGATTGAGAGAACTAACAGAATGATCAAAGAGGTCCTCACTAAGCTGTCCATGGAACTCAGCCTAGAATGGGTACAATTACTCCCCCTAGCTCTCCTCTGTATACAGGCTCTTCCAAAAAACCCTCCCTCCTATCGCCATTCGAGATCATGTATGGATGGCCTCTTCTCCCCCCTGGCATATCCTCTACTGATGGGCCAATCCCCAGCGAACGTGCCTTACCCCTTCTCTTCTACCTCCATACCAAGCTCTGGAAAGATCAGGACTGGCTGCTTCCCGATCCCAAGCTATCCCAAAATTCCTTTCCCTTAACACCAGGGCAACAAGTATACTATAACCCCCCAGGTGAGAAGAAACCATTGGAAACAAAATGGGAAGTGCCTCTCCCAGTTGTCCTTTGTACTCCAACTGCAGCCAAATTATCACTGCCCAGTAACCACCTTACCCCTTGGATTCATATTTCCAGGCTGAAGCCAGCGGAACCCACCAGCACAGCTGCTACACCACCATTCTCCATTTCTCCAACGTCCTGTCAGTCTACATATACCTGCACTCCGTCATCTCCTAACCCCCTGTACCTTCACATCTCACGCACCCTCCCTCTGTCACTCCCTCCTATTGCAGAACATGAGCCCCTTTAAAACAACACCTAATGCCTTGCTAATCTTTGTTTACCTATTTACCCTGCTAGGCCTTACTAAACTCTCACCCCCCTCCACAACCATGTATAAATTCACGGTTCAGGAGAAATATTATAAGCATGGCATTTCTAAAGTCCAGTTCGTGGACGAGAAAACCTGTTACATCCAAAATTGCTCCTCCATATCCCTCATTTTGTCCCCATCCAACACCCTCTCCCCTGTCACTTGGAATTGGCCTTTCCTTTGTCTCACTAAGGACAAGAATATTGTCACCGCTGGGAAAACATCTATGGGGGATACCCCTATTGGTCCTGTAAGATTCATTATGGAGATGGCTGATCTTCCACCAGTTTTCTCAAAACGAATTCAAAACCACTTCCCCTTACTACACCTTCAAAATCAAGAACCCTAGAAATAGTTTCTGGGGTGACCTCATTGATGTCGCCATTTATGCGCAGAGTACGCATCCAAACCTACAGGGTGGATGACCATATTCCATTCACTCGCAACACCACCCAAAACAACTGTGCAAGTTGTTGAACACATAAAAGAATCAGAGACACAACTCCAAACTCTCATTGACAGCCCCACTAAGGATGATCCAAGCTCCCCAGAAACCACTCCCACATGGCTTAACCTACTGCATCAAACCATACAACTTCTTAATTCGACAGCCACCTCAGTGCCAACTTCACAGTGTTTCCTCTGTGCGTCCCTAGTCCGCCCCTCCTGGCAGCCATCCCATTAGCAGCTGACAACTCCACTCTCACTTCCTACAACTTCTCAATGACAGGACAACCCATATATGTCACTCACCTTCCACTTTGGGAAAGTCACTCACCCAATACCTCTTTCCCTTTCATATGTCTCCATCCACCAACAATTACTCCCCTTCCCATGTGATTGTCAAACTATAACATCCCACAGAACCCAGCTTTTATGCAACCAGGACACTTTCTGTGGTGCAATGGCTCCCTATTTACTTCCACTCAAAATGTCATGGACACCTGCTTCCTTGTTACAGTGATTCCTCAACTTTCTCTGTATACTTTTTCAGAATTCCGCCAGCTCCCTCACCCCTGCACCCACCGTGCGATCTTCTTGCAGGTCTTGATAGGCCTTACCTTAACTACCTCCATTGCCAGATTTGGGCTATCCAGTGGGGCCCTGGGACACTCCCTTTGGGCATCCAATGACCTCCAGGAAAAACTACAAAGTGCCCTGGACACCACTGCTGAATCTTTAGGTCTAATGACAGGTAACATCTTTAGCACAGTTTACTTTGCAGAACTGCCGGGCCATCGACCTTCTAACAGCCGAGAAGGGAGGCACCTGCTTATTTCTCAGGGAAGAATGTTGTTACTACATTAATGAGTCCGGCCTCATAAAGCAGCTGCAGGAACTGTCCACTCAACTGCTTAAACCAACCCCCTCTAACGGCCTCACAGATCTTTTCCACTCTCACTTTGTCACCTATGTCCTGCCTTTTCTGGGTCCTCGCATTGGAATTCTCCTTTTCTGCTCTTTCCCGCCCTGTATTATAAGATTTCTCCAGACTCAGTTACAAAGAATTTCTAACCAAACCTTTAACCAGCTTCTATTAAAGGAATACCACCTCCTAGCTTCCAAGGATGTCACACATTCATGAGACTAATTCCTCCATCTGTGACCAATGGGCCCTCTTCCTGGTGGCGCTTCATACTGGTGCCTGGTTTCTGCCCCCAACCAGAACCATCAGGACTGGAATATCACCATGCAGATCCTATTCCTACAAGGCTCTTTCATCAGTCTAACCCCCACTCTGGTTCACATTTTTGCGGCCCTGTTTTGGGGTTTCTGTAGCCAGTCCCTCCCTCCCTTCCCCCACTCCATCTCCACCCAGCAGGAAACAGGGAGAGGAGATGGTGCCCCCACTCCTAAAAGAACAAAAAGGGAGGAATATTGGCTACAACCCCAACACCTCAACCTCATGGTGGCAGCCCTCCCCTTCTCCCCCCCACCACCCTTTTTTCACCAAAGATGGCACCGGGGGAGCTTCTCTTCCTGGAAAACTGTCTTCCCACCGGCACCAATGGGCACCCAATCTGGCACAGACACCTTGGCCTCATGTCCAGGTTCACCAATAGGATGGCACCCCACAAGCCTTACCTGCCCGTTACCTCCCCCCCCCCAGATGAAGTGTATATAAGCTTTTGCAAATAAACGGAACTTCTCTGGTGGCAAGTCTCTCAGGTCTTTCAAAACTAATCAAAAGAAAGGAAGAAGACTCAAGAAAACAAAATTAGGGTTGAAAAAGGAGATAAAACCACAAGCATGAATGAATCCTGGGGAGCATTAGATACAATTTCAAAATTAATACTCAAATACGTAGAGAATCTTGAAGATCCTGTCAAATTTCTAAAGACATATTGCCTACCTAAATTGAACCATGATGATATAGAAAACAAACAAAACAATATCAAGCAATGAAACCAAAGCTCCAATTTAAAAAAGCCCAGCACCTTCTGGATTCTCAGATGATTTCAACTACCTT
>JAJEJO010025183.1:0-17819 GCA_020662805.1 Glaucomys volans
GTTGAAGAGGCTGTCTTTTCTCCATTGCATGTTTTTGCCTCCTTTGTCAAGTATGAGATACCTGTATTTATGTGGGTTTGTCTCTGTGTCCTCTATTCTGTACCATTGCTCTACCTGTCTATTTTGGTACCAATACCATGCTGTTTTTGTTACTATTGCTCTGTAGTATAGTTGAAGTTCTGGTATTGTGAAACCCCCTGCTTCGCTCTTCTTGCTAAGGATTGCTTTAGCAATTCTGGGTCTCTTATTCCTCCAAATGAATTTCATGATTGCTTGCTCTATATCTATGAGGTCCGTCATTGGGATTTTAATTGGAATTGCATTGAATTTCTATAGCATTTTTGGAAGTATGGCCATTTTGACAATATTAATTCTGCCTATCCAAGAACATGGGAGATCTTTCCATCTTCTCAGATGCTCTTTAACTTCTTTCTTTAGTGTTCTGTAGTCTCAGGGTAGAGGTCTTTCACATCTTTTGTTAGATTGATTCCCAAGTATTTTTTTAGGTTAATGTGAATGGGGTAGTTTTCCTCATTTCTCTCTCAGAGGATGCATCACTTATGAATAAAAATGCATTAGATTTATGAGCATTGATTTTATATCCTGCTACCTTACTGAATTCATTAATGAGTTCCAGACGTTTTCTGGTGGAATTCTTGGGATCTTCTAAATAGAGAATCATGTCATCAGCAGATAGGGATAGTTTGATCTCTTCTTTTCCTATTCATATTCCTCTAATTTCTTTGGTCTGTCTAATTGCTCTGGGTAGAGTTTCAACAACAATGTTGAAAGGTAGTGGCGAAAGAGGGCATCCCTGCCTTGTTCCAGTTCTCAGGGGAAATGCTTTCAATTTTAGAATGATATTAGCTGTGCGCTTAGCATAGATAGCCTTTACAATATTAAGGAATGTCCCCACTATCCCTATTTTTTCTAGTGTTTTGAGCATGAATGGGTGCTGCATTTTATCAAATGCTTTCTCTGCATCTATTGAAATAATCATGTGGTTCTTGACTTTAAGTCTGTTGATGTGGTGAATTACATTTATTGATTTCTGGATGTTGAAACCCATTTGAACATGGTGCACTATCTTTTTAATATGCTTTTGTATGCGGTTCACTAAAATTTTGTTAAGAATTTTTGTATATATGTTCATTAGGGATATGGGTCTGAAATTTTCTTTCTTTGACGTATCCTTATCTGGTTTTGGCATCAGGGTGATATTAGCTTCATAGAATGAGTTTGGAAGGGCTCACTCCTCCTCTATTTCGTGAAATACTTTGAGGAGTATTGGAATGAGCTCTTCTTTGAAGGTCTTGTAGAACTTAGAACTCGGCTGTGAATCCATCTGGTCCTGGACTTTTCTTTGTTGGTAGGCTTTTGATGACTTCCTCTATTTCATTGCTTGAAATTGATCTATTTAAGTTGTGTATGTCCTCCAGATTCAGTATGGGTGGCTCATATGCCTCTAGGAACCTGCTGATGTCTTCCAGTTTTTCTATTTTGTTGGAGTATAAATTTTCAAAGTAGCTTCTTATTATGTTTTGTATTTCAATTGTGTCTGTTGTAATGTTTCCATTTCCATCGCGAATTTTAGTAATTTGGAGTTTCTCTCTCCTTCTCTTTGTTAGCGTGGCTAAGGGTTTATCAATTTTGTTTATTTTTTCAAAGAACCAACTTTTTGTTTCATCAATTTTTGAATTGTTTCTTTTGTTTCAATTTCGTTGATTTCAGCTCTGATTTTGATTATTTCCTGTCTTCTACTACTTTTGGTGATGATCTCTTCCTCTTTTTCTAGGGCTTTGAGCTGTAATGTGAGGTCATTGATTTGTTGACTTTTCATTCTTTTATTAAATGCACTCCCTGCAATGAACTTTCCTCTTAGCACTGCTTTCATAGTATCCCAGAGATTTCGATATGTTGTATCTTTGTTCTTGTTGACCTCTAAGAATCTTTTAATTTCTCCCCTAATGTCTTCTGTTATCCATGCATCATTCAGTAGCATATTATTTAATCTCCAGGTGTTGGAGTAGTTTCTGTTTCTAACTTTCTCGTTGATATCTAGTTTCATTCCATTATGATCTGATAGTATACAAGGTAGTATCTCTATGTTTTTGTATTTGTTAAGAGTAGCTTTGTGGCATAACATATGGTCTATTTTAGAGAAGGAACCATGAGCTGCTGAGAAGAAAGTGTATTCGCTTTTTGATGGATGGAATATTCTATATATGTCTGTTAAGTCCAAATTAGCGATTGTGTCATTGAGTCCTATGGTTTCTTTGTTCAATTTTTGCTTGGAGGATCTGTCCAAGGGTGAGAGAGGAGTGTTAAAGTCTCTGAGTATTATTGTGTTTTGGTCTATTTGATTCCTGAAATTGAGAAGGATCTGATTCACATACATGGATGCACCATTGTTTGGTGCATAAATATTTATGATTGTTATGTCTTGCTGATTTATGCTTCCTTTAAGCAGTATGAAATGTCCGTCTTTATCCCTTCTGACTAACTATGGCTTGAAGTCTGCTTTGTCTGAAATGAGAATGGAAACCCCAGCTTTTTTACTCAGTCCGTGTGCATGGTATGCTTTTTCCCAACCTTTCACCTTTAGTCTGTGGGCATGTTTTTCTATGAGATGAGTCTCTTGAAGGCAGCATATTGTTGGGTCTTTCTTTTTAATCCAGTCTGCCAGTCAATGTCTTTTGATTGATGAGTTTAGGCCATTTACATTCAGGGTTATTATTTAGATATAACTTGTATTTCCCATCATTTTAGCTCTTTTGGGGTTTTTAGCTTAACTTTGTTTCTCCTTTGATGGACTCTTTCTTTAGGGTAGTTCCTCCCCATGGTGACCAAGATTGTTATTTTTCATTTCTTCCTCTTCAAATATTTTGTTGAGAATGTTCTGTAGGGCAGGCTTTCTCTTTGTGAATTCTTTAAGCTTTTGTTTATCATGGAAGGATTTTATTTCATCATCAAATCTGAAGGTAAGTTTTGCTGGGTATAAGATTCTTGGTTGGCATCCATTTTCTTTCAAAGCTTAAAATATGTTGTTCTTGGCCCTTCTTGCTTTTAGGGTCTGGGCTGAGAAATCTGCTGATATCCGTATCGGTTTCCCCCTGTAGGTAATCTGCTGCTTTTCTCTGGCAGCCTATAAAATTCTATCTTTGTTTTGTATGTTAGGTATTTTCATTATAATGTGTCTTTTTTGGATCTGTTGAAATTCTGTGCGTTTGGTGTCCTGTAGTCCTCTTGTAATTGATTTTCCATCTCATTCATCATATTTGGGAAATTTTCTGATATTATTTCATTGAACAGATTGTTCATATCCTTGGTTTGTATCTCTGTGCCTTCCTCAATCCCAATAACTCTTAAATTTGGTCTTTTCATGATTTCCCATATTTCTTGGAGGTTCCGTTCATGATTCCTAACCATCTTCTCTGTTTGTTTGACTTTGTTTTCCAGATTAAATATTTTGTCTTCATTGTCTGAGGTTCTGTCTTCCAAGTGATCTATTCTGTTAATTATGCTTTCTATTGAGTTTTTAACTTGGTTGATTGTTTCCTTCATTTCCTTGTTTCCTTCAAGGATTTCTGTTTGTTTTTTTCTCAGAACTTCTATCTCTTTATTGAAATAATTTTTTGCTTCCTGCAATTGCTCTATTAGCTGATTATTCATAGCCTGAATCTACTCTCTCGTCACCTCATTCTCTTCTTGGATCATTTTAATTATGAACATTCTGAACTCCATTTCTGTCATTCCTTCTACCATGCCGTCTTTAGGATCTCTTGATGTATCATCTAGGTTTGTTTGGGACACTTTCTTCCCGTTTTTTCTCATGCTGCTCATGTATCTTCCCCTCTAGTAGTGCAAATCAGAGGGATTGCAATTTCCCTGTAAAGACTTAGGGCATCCCTGCAGATTTCCAGTAACTCACCTGATGTTTGAGGGGTGCTTGATCAAGTGGTGACCCAAGATAGCTGCTGTCTCACAACCTCCAGGTTGGGAATGATCAATGCTTCTGGGCAGAGGCAACCAGGAGACGCAGCACCGTGGCCCTGGAGCCACAGCGCCATGTCCCCGCAGGAAGGGGTGAGCTTAGGTCCGAGGGCTCAGACAGCTGAAGATGGCGTCTCTCCACCAGGGAAGCTGCAGAATGGCGCCGACGGGCCCAAATTCCCCGCTGGAGCCGGCAAGCAGCTCCGCTCCTGGCTAAATCTCGCCTGGAGCTCCAGCGCCATGTCCCCGCGGGAAGGGGTGGACTTAGGTCCGAGGGCTCAGACAGCTGAAGATGGAGTCTCGCCGCCAGGGAAGCTGTAGAATGGCACCGACCAGGCCCAAATTCCCCGCTGGAGCCGGCAAGCAGCTCTGCTCCTGGCCAAATCTCCTGGCTTTCTATTTGTAAATTCTTTTAGCTTTTGTTTTTCATGGAAGGATTTTATTTCATCTTCAAATCTGAAGGTGAGTTTTGCTGGGTATAAGATTCTTGGTTGGTATTAATTTTCTTTCAGGGCTTGGAATACACTGTTCCTGGTCCTTCTTGCTTTTAGGGTCTCTGTTGAGAAATCTGCTGATAACCGTATTGGTTTCCCCCTGAATGTAATCTGATTTTTTTTCTCTTGCAGTCTTTAAAATTCTATGTTTACTTTGTATGCTAGGCACTTTCATTATAATGGGCCTTGGTGCTGATCTGTTGCAGTTTTGTACATTTGGTGTCCTGTAAGCCTCTTGTATTTGATTTTCCATTTCATTCTTGAGATATGGGAATTTTTCTAACATTATTTCATTGAATAGATTATTCATTGTTTTGGTTTGTATCTCTTTGCCTTCCTCAATCCCAATTGTTCTTAAATTTGGTCTTTTCATGATATCCCATAATTCTTGTAGGCTTTGTTTATAACTTCTTACCATATTCTCTGTTTGATCAACTTTATTTTCAAGATTAAATATTTTATCTTCAATGTCTGAGATTCTGTCCACCAGGTGATCTAGCCTGTTAGTTATGCTGTCTATTGAGTTTTTAATTTGGTTTATTGTTTCCTTAATTTCCAGGAGTTCTGTTTGGTTTTTCTTCAGAATATCTCTTTATTGAAATGATCTTTATCTTCCTGTAACTGTTCTTTTAACTGTTGATTGGTGCAATCGTTCCTTGCCTGCATTTGCTCTCTCATCACACTGTTTGCTTCTCTGATCATTTTAATTATGCACACTCTGAACTCCCTTTCTGACATTTCTTCTGCCCTGCTATCACTGGATTCTGGTGATGTAGCATCTAGGTTTGTTTGAGACACTTTCTTCCCTGTTTTCTCATGTTACTCATGTATCTTCCCCTCTCTCTGTGAGAATCTGAGGTATTGCAGTTCCCCCTATCGACTTGTGGTGTCCCTGCAGGTTTCCAATACCTCACCTCCTACTCTTGAGTAACACTAGATCACCAGCTGGGGCCAGTCTAGGGTATGTCTGGGCCTCTCTGCTGGTCCTCCTGGTGGCTGCCCCCATGTGGAAATCCCACAGAAGCACTTAGGGCCAACATACCAGGTTCAGAGGTCTCAGGTCTCTGTGCCTGCCTCCCGTACCTGAAAGTCTCATGGGACTTGGCTTGGAGGAACCCAAACCTCTGAGGTGAGCCTCCCCGAGTGAGAAACTCAAGTGTCCACTTTGCCTGCTCAACACACACTGAAGTTTCCCACTATTCTGAGCTGTGCCAGCTGCCCCTGCATGGAAATCCCACGGGAGAATTCAGGGCTGACATACCAGGTGCAGAGGTCATAGGTGTCTGTGCTGGTCTGCACTGGGCTGAGTCTCTGTATAATTCCTTTATGCAGGAGGAAAGGTCCTTCTTTGTCCCTTCTGATGAACTTTGACTAGAAGTCCATTTTATAGATAGGATAGAAACCACACTTTAATTATGAGATCCATATGAGTGGGAAGTTTTAATAAATGGGAAAATTAATCTCTTCCCTGACATGTGATTTGAAAATGGATTCTCCATCCTGAAGTTTGTCTGTTGATGACTGACTCTTTACCCATCTGTACATAGTGGTTTAGTCTCATGTCATCCCATTTGCATACCACAGACTTCATTGCCTGTCCTTTTGGTATAATACTCAGATCACTTTCTATTTCAATGCCATCAAGGTTTCTGACTGTTTTCTTTTAGCGCTTTACATATTCAGATCTCAATCCATCTTGAGTATGATAGTTGTGTATGGCTGTAGGGTAAGTGTCCAGGTTCACTCTTATGTATGTGAATATGCTTTGAAGAGACTCTCCTTATTCCAGTGGCTATATTTGTCAGTACTTTGAAGATATCTTCATGACATTCTTTGTGGACTTTTATCTAGGCATGCTTTCCTGTTCCACTACTTTATGTGTTTACTATGCCAGTACCATAATGTTTATCGTCTGTGTGTGTGTGTGTGTGTGTGTGTGTGTGTTTGAAGTGTTGGAGATGAAACCCAGGACCTGGGCATGCTAGGCAAGGGCTACATATCCAAGATCCAGCCCCCACCCTACCAAAGCATTTTAATTACTATACCTTTATCATATATTTTTGAATCAGAGTGTGGATCCATTAGCTTTGTCCTTTTCTCAATTTATTTATTTTGATTCATTATACACAAATGGAGTGCAGCTGTTGTTTCTCTGGTTGTACACAAAGTAGAGTCACACCATCTGTGCATTCATACATGTACACAGGGCAATGATGTCTGTCTCATTCTGTTATTATTCTTACCCCTCACTTCCCTCTATGCTATCTATGCTTCCTCCATTCTTCCCACCCTTCCACTCAGCATTATGCATCATCATTCAATTATCAGAGAGATCATTTGGCCTTTGGATTGTTGGGATTGGCTAATCTCACTTAGCATCACAGTCTTCAACATCATTCATTTACCTGCAAATGCCATAATTTGCATAATATTCTTCAAATTTCATAAATTGCAAAAGCCATAATTTGCATAATATTCTTCTTTATGGCTGAGTAATATTCCATTGTGTATATATACGACAGTTTCTTTATCCATTCATCTATTGAAGGGCATCTAGGTTGGTTTCACAATCTAGCTATTGTGAATTGAACAGCTATGAACATGGATGTGGCTGTATCACTGTAGTAATCTCATTTTAAGTCCTTTGGGTATAGGCCAAGGAGTGGGATAGCTGGGTCAAATGGTGGATCCAAGTTTTCTAAGGAATCTCCACACTGCTTTCCAGAGTGGCTGCACCAACTTGCAATCCCACCAGCAATGTATGAGTGTACCCTTTTCCCCACATCCTCACCAACACCTGTTGTTGCCTGTATTCTTAATAAAAGACATTCTAATTGGGGTAAGATGAAATCTTAGGGTGGCTTTGATTTGCATTTCTCTTATAACTAGGAATGTTGAACATTTTTTCATACACCTGTTGATTCCTTGTAGATCATCTTCTATAAAGTGTCTGTTCATTTCCTTGGCTCATTTATTGATTGGGTTATTAGAGTTCTTGGTGTAAAGATTGGTGAGTACTTTGCAGATTCAGGAGATTAGTGCTCTATCTGAAGTGTGTGTGGCAAAGATTTCTCCCACTCTGAAGGCTCTCTCTTCACATTGCTGATTGTTTCCTTTGCTGAGAAAAAGCTTTTTAGTTTGCTTCTATCCCATTCATTGATTCCTGCTTTTATTTCTTAAGCTTTGGGAGTCATGTTAAGGAAATCAGGTTCTAGGCCAACGTGAAGAAGATTTGGACCTATTTTCTCTTCTATTAGGTGCAGGGTCTCTGGTCTAATTTCAAGGTCCTTGATCCATTTTGAGTCGAGTTTTATACAGGGTGAGAGATATGGGTTTAGTTTCATTTTGCTGCAAATGGATATCCCGTTTTCCCAGCACCATTTGTTGAAGAGTTTTTGACTCCTTTGTCAAGTATGAGATCCCTGTATTTATGTGGGTTTTTCTCTGTGTCCTCTATTCTGTACCATTGCTTTACCTGTCTATTTTGGTGCCAATACCATGCTGTTTTTGTTACTATTGCTCTGTAGTATAGTTGAAGGTCTGGTATTGTGATACCCCCTGCTTCTTTCTTCTTGCTAAGAATTGCTTTAGCTATTCTAGGTGTCTTATTCCTCCAAATGAATTTCATTATTGCTTGCTCTATTTCTACAAGGTTCTCCATTGGAATTTTAATTGGAATTGCATTGAATTTGTATAGCACTTTTCGTAGTATGGCCATTTTGACAATATTAATTCTGCCTATCCAAGAACATGGGAGATCTTTCCATCTTCTCAGACATTCTTTATTTTCTTTCTTTAGTGTTCTGTACTTCTTAGTATGGAAGTGTTTCACCTCTTTTGTTAGATTGATTCCCAAGTATTTTATTTTTTTGAGGCTATTGTGAATGGGGTAGTTTTGCTAATTTCTCTCTCAGAGGATGCATCACTTATGAATAAAAATTCATTTGATTTATGAGCACTAATTATATATCCCGCTACTTTATTGAATTTGTTTATGAGTTCCAAAACCAGAGAAGGACACATCGAGGAAGGAAAATTTCAGACCATTATCCCTAATGAACATAGATGCAAAAATTCTTATTAAAATTTTAGCAAATCACATACAAAAGCATATTAAAAAGATAGTGCACCATGATCAAGTGGGTTTCATCCCAGGGATGCAAGGTTGATTCAACATCTGGAAATCAATAAATGTAATTCACCACATCAACAGGCTTAAAGTCAAAAACCACATGATTATTTCAGTAGATGCAGAAAAAGAATTTGAAAAAATACAGCACCCCTTCATGCTCAAAACGCTAGAAAAAATAGGCATAGTAGGAAAGTTCCTTAGCATTGTAAAGGCTATCTATGCTAAACCCACAGTTAACATCATTCTAAATGGAGAGAAATTGAAAGTAACCCCCCCTGAGAACTGGAACAAGGCAAGGATGCCCTCCTTCTCCACTACTATTCAACATTGTCCTTTAAACTCTAGCCAGAGCAATTAGACAGACCAAAGAAATTAGAGGCAAATGAATACTAAAAGAGAGCTCAAAGTATCCCTATTTGCTGATGACATGATTCTCTATTTAGACGACCCTAAGAATTCCAACAGAAAACTTCTGGAACTCATAAGCTTTGTTCTTCATCAAGATTTCATTAGCTATTCAGTCTTTTATGGTTGCATAAGAATGTTAGCCTTCTTAATTTCCATTTCTGTATAATGTAACACTGGGATTCAGAATCAGATTCCATCTCATCTGTACATAGATTTGATTGAATGGATATTTTAATATTGATTCTTTGCATCCATGAGCATGCTTTGTTCCTCTTATTCATGTCTTCTGTAATTTCTTTCATCATTGTATTTTTCAGGGTACAAGTCTTTCCCTTCCCTCATCAAGTTTGTTCCTTAATATTTTGCTCTTTATAGTGGTATTTTTGCAGGGATGATTTTCTTAATTTTCTTTACACATATTTTGTGGCAGTTGTAAAGAATCAAAACAGAATTCTTGGGCTGTTGCCTTTGTAGTCTCCTGAATTCATGTAATAATCCTAGAAGGATTTTTTGTAGAGTCTTTGGTTTTTGCACCTATATGAATCTCTCTCCCACAAAGTGTTACTTTTCCCTCCAGCTCTTATACTTTACTTTTTCCTTGTCTTTCACTGTAGCCAGAATTTCCAGGGCTGTGTTCACCAGAAGTGGTGAGAGTTGGCATCCTTGACTCATTCCTGATCATGCATAAAACCATTTCAATTTTTCACCACTGAATATACTGTTGACTGTTTTCCATATCTGGGCTTTCTTATACTTGTGTGAATTTCTTCTCAATCTTGTTTATTGAGATTCTTCATCATGAAGGGTTTTTCCATTTTGTCAAATGCTTCCATTGCCTCTCTTGGGATAGTTATGTATTTTCAGTTTTTCACGTACTCGGTGTTCAGTGTCACTATAGTTTATCTGCACATGCTGAACCATCGTGTGCCCCATAGATAAATCCAAGGCCTGAGAGATGTACGATGCTTTCAACATGTTGAACTCAATCGGCTCACATTTTGCTCAAGCACTTTCCATCTGTGTTTAAAAGGGTGATTGTTCTGTAGTTTTGCTTGTATTTTTCCTGGTGTTGGTATATGAGTATGTTGACTTAATAACATGAGTTTAGAAATGTTTCTCCTTCCATTGTTTTGCAGGAATTAAGGCAACTTGTGCTAATTGTTTAATAATTTGGTAGCCTTCCATCATGAAATGATATGGCCTTGGACTCTTTTTGTAGGGTTGGGACTGGGGATGTTTTGTGGTACTGGTTCAATCTTCTCCATAATTATTGTTCTGTTTAGGTTTCATTTCCTTCACTTCTCAGTGTTCTGAGGTTAAATATGGTTATGGTTTGGTTGGTGGGTACTTGCTCACAGCCCTTTCTATTTTCCTGTTTATCCCATGGTATCAGTTGTAATGCTTCCTCTTTGATTTCTGATTTTGTCTTCTTTTTTGTTCTCTTAGTCAATCAACATGGAGGATTGTCGATTCTGTTTACCTTATCAAAGAACATGTTTGTTTTGTTGACTTTTACTACTGATTGAAGTGCTCTTCATTTATTTCTACTCTGATCTTAATTATTGCCCTTTTCTGGTGATCTGTGGTTTGGTTTGATGTACTTTCTCTAGTTTGCTAAAGGGTGAAGTTAGGTAGCTTATTTATAAATGTTTTGTTTTGTGTCATGGAAATGTATGTTTCTACAACTCTTCACACCCTTCTTGATGTGTCCCCAAAGATCTAGTATGTTATACATTGATTCTTGCTTTTCTCAAGACATTTTCTGATTTCATTTTTGAGTTCTTCTTTGCATTATTTAAAAGGTGTTTAATTTCCACATATCTGTGATTTACAGTTTTCAATCTTTCATTTCATTTTCATTCTATTTTGCTTGTAAATACACTTCATATGATATCAGTGTTCTGAACATTAAGGAGGCTCCTTAGTGACCTTGTATGTGTACTCTCCTGAGCACTGCCCCAAGCACAGCTGCACCTTGATGTGAAGTCTAAAATGGCTTTGCTGTTATTATATTGCTGTTCATTGACCTTGACTTCTGTCAATGTTTTATCTATTTTCTTGACTGATATTATGTCAAACATAAGTAACTGTGACACCTTGGTGGTCTGAGATGCATCATTTTCCTGTACTATTAGCCTGTGTGTTTCCCTATGTGCAGTGTTCGTATTCTACGGTTTATGTTGGTATTCTGATCAGTGTTTGTCATAAGGCACCCTGTATCATTTTATTGCTGAGTATCACTTATTCTTAATTCATAGCTGTTGATAATGAGTTAAATGGACATTTTGTTTGTTGGTTTCTGTTCTGTAATTCTGGCCCATTTTCTCTTCTGTGTTACTTTTCAGTTTTTATAAAGTTTTTTACTTCTGTATATTTACTTCCATTATTTCTTACATTTTCTAGAGATATGTTATTCGACAGTATTTTATATTTGACTAATTTTTCTAATTTAAATGGAATGTATTCCAAGTGCATAATTCATAGAACACTGAAATCATGAATCAGAAAATTCCCATGTCTGACCTAGTGTTTAAATTTGGCTTTTGACCTCACGTACATTTCATCCAGGAAGCCATAACATCAGAGCCATCTACTGCAAGGCCTAAAGTGTTTCAGATTCTGAGCAGCACAGAGTGGTAATTAACAGAATCCATATGAACAACATCTTTCTTGGAGGGACTGAGAATAAGATTTGAACTTTTCAAAACCAATCTTCAAATCATTGTGACAGATTAGCTCTAATGTTTCAAAGTTCACCAAATTATACTGTGCAATATTTAGCATCTGCTCACATTTTATTTTATTTCAGAAAGAATATTTTTCACAACCGGGTTAAAATAATTTAAAACACTTTTTTGTGATAAAATATACATGACACAAACATTGTAACCATTCTTTCAGTGTACCATCAAGTGGCATTAAATCTATTCACATTATTATAACATCATCCATTTTAAGCACTTTTTTCTTACTAAATAGAAATTCTACGTGTACCAAATGACAGTTCCCCACTGTCCACTCTCACAGGAATCTGGAATGCCATTCTGTTTTCCACCAATTTGCATACTCCAACTTCCACTTCTTTAAGTTCATTGATACAATATTTGTTTTGCTGTTACTAACTTGTGTCACTGAGTGGAGTGACTTGAGTGCTCAGCTATGTGGCTCCAGGTACCACAATTTTCTTCCATTTAAGGGTTAAAAATATTCGAGGGTCTGCAGAAGCCATGTATTGTTTTCATATTCTTACAGTGTAGCTGTTGAGATGTTGCTACTTTGGAATATTTAAAAAGTTTCTTTGAGCAATGATATGGAAATTATATTTTGTCTTTCTGAATGTAGGGTATTTATATTTCAGTGTCTGTGCTGGATCATGTGATATTTTATAGAAAATGGTTACATATCTAGTTTGAAGAAACACAGAAAACTGAGACAATGAGATTATTGAAGAGCTTTGTTACAATTATATATAAAAATGGTTTGGAATAGCCCAGGCCATGACAAGTGACATCCACCTTATGGGGCCCCTTGAGGACCTAATGAGAAAAAGGAATCCCTTGTAATATCTCAGAGAGTTAAGTGGTTTATTTTTCTGTTACTTACTTGTCATGCACACATATCCAAGCAGATGGTTTACCAGAAGATGTGGGACTTGGTATTGCATTTAAACTAAAGGGCATATACATGCTCCCATGATGGATCATTCCAAATCCAACACATTTTCTCTTTTAACAGACTTACACATTACTGGCTAATGAAATATGTATCATCTTCCCCCACATGGATCTCCAAATATTAATTATACATTTTTCAGTGGCAATGAACACCAAAGGGCTGAATGAGGCATAGCTATGGGCCACAAGAATCTGGATACAGTAAAATATTGGATCATCATTCAGTGCAATTCTTGCATGGTTGATGAAGCTGTCCAAAATGGACATGACCACAAAACAACTCAAGAGCAGCAGGATTGTCTGTGTGGCCCTCAGTTCTGGAGATCATATTGGAGACAGACTGGTGCTGTGAAGATGCTGGGACTGCCTCCTATGCCTGCACAAGAGAGCCACCATGTATCCATTTGAGATGGCCATTATTCCTATAAGGGAGGCTTCCCTGAAGGTCAGCATGGTGGCAAAGGTGTGCCAGAGGAAGAAGCTCATGGGCAGTAATGAAAAGGATTCTGTGATGTATCTAAAGTTGTCTGAGGTCACATTCAGGGTAAGAATAATGGAGATTAAGGGGTGGCTAGTAAAGGATGAATAGATGACACACAGGAAGTTAAGGGAGCACAGGTTGTGACATGAAGATTTATGTTTGGACTTTGCCAAGCAAGAGCTTCTGGGGCTGAGGGTGATGGCCTGGAGGACACTCAGCAGGCAGGTGGTGCAGATGGAGAAGCCCCTCATCAACCTGTACAGGTAGATAAGTATTTTACAGGTCATGTCATCCCACCTTCCTCCCTGAGGTGTAAAAATGTCTGCAGCTATGAAACCATTGATTAGCAGCATTACTAGGTGGATTAGGGCCAGGAGACCAATGGGCAGGTCAGTGGGTTTAATTCTCTGCCCAGTAATGTGCAAGGAGACATGGAAGAGAAGGAGAATGATGTTGGCCAAGATCCCAATGCCAATTTCAGTATACACAGTGTTTCTTATGTAACTACTACTGTACAATTTATTGCTTTTGTTCATCTTATTAGGCAAAGAATAATATTGTGACCACCTTAGGAAAAAAACAAAAAATTGTCTTTTGGCAAATACAACCTCTTTCATTGATCTCAATGAACACCTCTGCAATCAGGAAAATAAAGAGGATTCATCCAAATGTATCTTTATTCCAAATGAAAACTCAGTTCTGGTGCTGGCCACAGTGCTGCCTTAAATCCCAGTGACTTGAGAGGCTAAGGCAGAAGGATCACAAGTGTCAAGTCAGTGTGACATCTTAGTGAGACCCTGTCTCAAAATACACAGTGAAGAGAACTGGGTGTAATTTGCACTTAAACACAAAGCACCCCCAGCACAAAATCCAAACAAGCAAAAGTTAAGCTTTATTTCTCACCCTCCAGGACCCATCCCCATGCTGTCCCTTGTCCCAACACTTCCCAGTCTTGGCTGCAATTTATGTGCCATTTGGGGCTTCCAAAATAACATACATAATTTTCAATTTATTTTATTTTACATTAAGAATGTAAGCATTGCCACTCTCCTGTAACCCAAGTGGCTCAGGAGGCTAACATAGTATTGTGCATTCGAGCTCAGCCTCAGCATCTTATTAAGAGATGACCTGTCTCAAAATGAAAAATAGAACTGGCTGGTGATGTGGCTCAGTGTTAAGCACCCCCAAGTTCAATATCTGGTTGCAAAAACAAATAAAGCATTTCCATATATTTTAGAATATGTTTTCTTCCTATTACCTCCTGTCTGAGATTCTCTGGAGCAAGACAGAGTCTTACTGATTTTCATGTGCCTGACATTTTTTGTCAGATCCATAATGTAGGCCTACAGTTTTGGGTGAATTTGAGTGGGGTTCATTGCAGGAACTGGAAATGAGACCCTCCCAAGCAAAGAGTGTCCACAGATTAAACATGCACAGCATTATTTCATGTTAGTGACATGCTAATTCTGATTTAATTTCAGAAAAATATTTGTAATATGTAAACAAAAAATGCTGATGTGAAGTCTGAAGTCAGAATGGCTGGATCTGTGTACATGTGCTGCCATTTACAATGGCATCAGCTGTAGCTTAGCACTCTCTGATCCTAGGACCATTCATATCACCTATCATCATGGTCGTGTTATGTATATCCTGGAGATATTTTGTGTGAAGAAATAAAGTGTGCATACCAACCTTGGAAGAGTTTGTGGTACATAATGAACTAAAAATGTTATCTTCTATTTTTATTATTATACAATTCATGCATGTGGCTTGAGAGAATCAATTCAGTCCTTTCAGTAACAGATCAATTCCATTCCTGCCTGAAACAAGAAGAGAGAAATTGGAAATTACCACTGGGTATGGTGGAATATGCCTGTAATCCCAGCAGCATGGGAGGCTGAGGCTGGATGATTCTAAGTTCAAAGCCAGCCTCAGAAACTTAGAAGGCCCTGTGCAACTCAGCAAGACCCGGACTATAACTTAAATATTAGAAAGCACTGGGGATGCATCTCAGTGTTTAAGCACATGTGGGTTCAAACTCTGGCACCACCACCACCACCCCCCAAAAATTAGAAATTTCCAAAAAAGCAGAACATTTGCATAATTCTATTCAGAAAACTTTAATTATAGTCAGCCCATGGAATGCTCTGATGTTTCTGTACATATCACACTTTTTTAATCCTCAAGCAAGAATAACTAGTCTCTTTTAGAATATTCCAGAAATAATACCAAAAGTATATATCATTTTTTTCTTTACAATGCTTTACAATCAGAGTTGTAAATAGAACTAAAATTAAAATAGACAAGTTGTTCCACTTTAAGGTTTTAATTTTAAAGGAAAATATTCAGCCCAATCTTGAAAATTGTTTTCTAAGATACTGTATATTATAAATCAAATGTAAATTTCTTCCAGACCCAGGAAACCCTAGCCTGAAATTTATCCTGGAAAATTTGGTGAATGATCTCCTAGGACAATATTTTTTGGAGAGTGTTGTACATTTAATTAAACTACATCCATGTGAACAAAGTGATATTCTAAAATCCACTTGCACATTAAAATAAATTATCATCTGAAGATTAAGCATGTGATGATTATTTTATAGTACTGTTTCTACAAAGTAAGATCTAGGGGGAAGCAAAATTCACAGCCATTCACAAGCACTGCATACCATTTAAGATTTCAGAAATGAGGGAGGGATTTAGTTAAAGCATTTCAAGTGTGGATTTTCTGAAATAAAATTTTATATCATTATTAGCAAAAGGTAACTGTAATAAGATTAATGGACCTTTTATTCAAAACAGTAATAAGTTCCTGGGTAAAGAAATTTTACTGCAATCGTCCCATGGATTTGTAACATTCTGTATATAAAAGATGGCCTTGTTTTTATATTCTCAGACTCAATAAACAAATGTCAGTAAGAGAAATGATGATCAAGAAGAAAAAAAGTTGGGATTTAATTATCCAACTCATTTGAGATGGTCCCAGAGTAATCCCAGGAACATACAGGAAAATACCAAAGTTACATTTATCTTTGAGTTGTGTGGTTCACAAAATATGGTAACAGGAGACCTACATGCACTGATAATGGCATAAGTCTCTTATTTGTTTTTTTTTCCTGCAAGATAAACTGTCCACTGATTTATTTTTCAAAGAATAAATTTTTGTTATATATTTGGTACCAGGGATTGAACCCACGGATGATTAACCACTAAGTCATATCCCCAATACTTTTTAATTTTTGTTTTAAGACTTTAAAGTTTTTGTTTTTAAGATAGCACAAAGCCCTAGAAAAAGAACAAATTAACACCAAAAGGAGTATGTAGGAGTGCCTGAGGATACACAGCTCAGGTGCTTTCTCTTCCCGTAATTGGTCTGATCATGAGCCTAGCATGAGCATGCATCAGGATCGTGGCGGGGGGGGGGGGGTTAACGGCTGTTGGTAATTGCAATTGGTGAGTGTCTGCTATATAAACTTGCTCGCTCCGCATTAAACCAAGCCTGGTCTTCAGAACCCAAGTTCCCTGCGTGGTATTAGCGCTGTCGCACTCACCCTCCTTACCCCCATAGGCCGCTCCTGTTCCACTTTACAACATTCTGGCACCTGAACAGCGACCCCTGCGAGAGAAGGGGTAAGGTAAGCCCAAGTCAGGTGAGTGATCTGCACTCATTTTCCTCACTCCAGCAGAGGGTGAGGTAATCCCGGGTGAGTGATCTGCACAACATAAGCGACATGGGTAATTCACCCTCGGCTTTGCAGACAAGCGAAGAGGCCAGTCTGCAGGCCTTGTTGTGCAGTAGGCAAATAAAGGTAGATGATAAAGAACTTAGTCACATTTGGGAACTAGTAATAAGTCTTTGCCCATGGATGAATTCTGATAGTATATGGTACGCTGAATGCTGGCGACAAGTATTACGGCAGGCACAAAAATGGGAAGCACAAATGGGAGACCAACCTCCATGTACTTTCTACCCAGTGATATCAGCCCTTCTGGGTTTCTTGCAGGGGGTTGGATCACCTCCCGTGGGAGAGGAACCCCCCTGGGCCTTGGCTGCCCAGCTGGAGGACATGTCTCTTGAAAAAGAAGGGGTCCAAAAAGATATAGGAACGGAAACTGCACACAACATGGTATCAGTAAAGAGCAGGAGGAGGAGTCTGTGGCCTCACAGGAGGAAGTGAAGTGGTCGGCCTTTGTGCCTACTCCACAGAGGGCGACTGCTCCCCTGATCCCTCTTTGCCACCTTATCAGAGCATAGAATTCTCAAATCCCATAGCAGAGTCGCCCAGCTCTCCATAGCTGGAGGCCTGTGGGATCCTCTGTGAACAACGGGATAAAAATTTTGACTACAAAGGAACAGTGTTCCAAACAACACCCAAAAAACTCCCACAAGTTTTTCCTGTTAATGTTAATCCTACACCCATCAGACCTATGTCCTGGTATCCAGTTGAGACTGAAACCATACAGCAGCTTCGCAAGGTGATGAGAGAGGATGGCTTGAGCTCTCCTTATGCCATGCAATTGCTAGAAAATCAGTCTGTGCTGCCAATGTGCCCCCACTGATTTCAGGGACTTAGCCAAAGCTGTTTTGTCTCCAGAACAGCTTTTACTGTGGAATGCCGCTTTCCATGATGGCTGCC
>JAJEJO010025186.1:0-14570 GCA_020662805.1 Glaucomys volans
TTAAATTTTGAGATCTCTGTTTCCTTCTCCATTGGAATCCCAAAAATCTGGCAGCTAGGATTGTTCTCCCCAAGTAAGAGATTTAAAGATATGTGCTTTGGATTGAATTTCCTGGAAACAGACCAAGAAACAAATATTTGTATGCAGAAGGTTTTTGAGAAGTACTATTGATGCCCTTCAATAGATGAATGGATAAAGAAACTGTGGTATATATACACAATGGAATATTACTCAGCCATAAAGAAGAATAAAATTATGGCATTTGCAGGTAAATGGATGATGCTGGAGACCGTCATGCTGAGTGAGATTAGCCAGTCCCAAAAATCCAAAGGCCGAATGATCTCTCCAATAAGTGAATGATGATGCACAATGCGGGGTGGAAGGGAGGCAAGAATGGAGGAAGAATAGATTGCATTAAGGGAAGTGAGGGGTGGGGTTGGGGTGGGGGGATAAGAATAATAACAGAATGAGATGGACATCATTGCCCTGTGTACATGTATGAATGCACAGATGGTGTGACTGTACTTTGTGTACAACCAGAGAAACAAAAGCTGTACTCCATTTGTGTACAGTGAATCAAAATAAATAAATAAATAAAAGAGATATGATAAGAACGTGAATTGGGAAGTATAATTGGGAAGAGAGAAAAATCAACTCTCAAGGTTGTTACTGCAATCTCAGTCAATCTTATGGGAAAGTCTTGCTCAAATGTCCCTTCAGAGTTCCCCTACATTGAAGCAAAGGTCAGATTTTAGTTTTTTTCAACCACTAGAAAGTAACCATGATCTTCCTGTTAGAATAGGGCGTGATCTTGGATAAGGCAGTTAGCTAGGTAGTTAGCAATTTTAGTGAAAAGTTCTGAGAATAGAATATAGAAATTTTCAGTTACAAGGTATAAGATATGGAAAACGACAAATCCCAAAGTAGTGTGGCCTGGAAAGAGGGAGTGAGGAGGAGAGCAGCACACTGATGACATTGATCTTTTCCCAGTGACAGAACAATCCCTAGAAAGGAAGCAAACATCATCCAGTGGCAAAACAATCCCTGGGAATGAGACATCCATCAAGCCTAAAATGATAGTCTCTGACAGGAAGTCCAAGTATTGATCCTTCCCCAAACAAATCCTTATCCAGTGACAGTAAAATGACACCCTGAAAGGAAAGGGATAAGCACTGAACACTGACCCCAGACCCTCCATTCTTCCCCAAGTAAAAATAGTGCCCAGTAAAACAAATTTCAGATTCTCACAAACCTGTTATACTCTGTCCACAATGAAGTCACGTCTCAGAGTAACCTATATAAGCAAAGACTCCACCTTTAGCCAGTGGCTCATCTTCCACCAAGAAAGTGGGTTCATCAGAGGCGTGACTTCATCACTGAATAAAGGCTATGCTGATCCGTGAAGTTTGGACCTAGCTCAGTAATTTGTGCTAACACAAGGACTCACCAAGGTATCCAGCACAATGTGTAAAATTAAATAAAACTCTAGAAGAGCGAACTGATATTTATAAAAATAGAAAATATTTAAAAATATTTGAAGATACTTTTCAATAGCAACAATGAAAGATAATGCATTAATGTTTTCAAAAGTCTGAAGGAAGCAGTTATCCAAATTAAAATTTTATACCCAGAACAATTATCAATTAAGTATTTTGATAGAATAATATCATTAATTTCAAATCAAATATTATTTGATAGAATAATATTGTTATCAAAAGATTAGCCCCATATTTTCTATCTAAATAAGCTAATAGAAGATTTGCCACATAATATCAATGAAATATAGAAAACAACTACACATGGAATCCAAGAAAAAAGAGGTTGGGAGCTGAAGATAACCACCAAGATGATGATGAAAGACTGACCCTGTATTCTTGGACTAAGAATGACATAATATAGACTGAAGCAGTAGTAAGTTTTGAGAGGAACTTGCTCAAGAAGATATAATTGATAAATCATCTAAAGTTTTTGAACATAACAAAAGCACATTTATATAACTAAAGTTTGATGTTAATAATAAATATGTAAAGTTAACAGAAAAATATTTAATTCCAATGCAAATAAGATGTGCATAAAAAGAAAAAATCATTGTATATTTAAATTTTCATCTTTTAAAAGCATTTATATACTCAAACCAATAGAGAATTATGATAAAATTTTAAAAGTGTGTATTTGCACGTGGCAGTGAAAAGATGAAAAATATGGTTTGTTTCATTTTCAATTTTAAGCAATCGAAGGAGGACTCAAGCTGAAAAATCAAGGAGTAAACAATCAAAAAGCACAGTACTTTGAGATATGAAGGTAAGTTATAAAATAGATTAAAACTGAAAGGTTTTGCCAGTGTGGGAAGGAAAATGGTATGAATTTTTTAAGTCATGTAAAACTATTTGTTTCTTTAAAATATTTACCTATATAATTTTGATAAAAATAAGAATATAGTTTTAAAAATTATTAGAATATTTATAGCACTGTTTACCCCTTCCAAAATGATAGCCCTCTTCCTGTAAAGTGATTCTTACTTTCCATTTTATAAATTCAATTATTCTACCAATTTTTGGATCTAGTAGATGTTTGCCATCCGATGGATTTCTAAAATCCTCTGTGTCTCCTCACAGCAAATTTTCTTTATATAAGAAGACATGAAACAGTAAACGTGGGTAATTTGAAATAGAAATAATATAATAAGCTGAATGCAACAAAGGTAATAAGATGGTGCCAACTGTAATTTCTTAGGAAATTCAAACACGTAAGAACATACATCATTGATTATGTCCTGACAAATTGAGAAAACCCAATCAGTGTTCCTAATACTGTTTCATTTCCATTGAAAATGTTTCCATGACTTAGGAAAGGTAAGGTGGGGGAAGAAACAACAGCTAAGCCCTGTGCTGTGAAGTTTTTTGCCCTTACCAATTGAAATGCATGAATGTGGAGGTTTTAAAGCCATGAATGACCAGAGAGACTCCCTAGTACAAAGCCCTCATGAAAGAATTGTAAAGCCCAAAGAAATTAATTGAGTTACCTATACTGATTTGCTGGAAGACTAATTTTGAAATGAAGCACATTCTTCTACTCCATATAGTGGGTCCTTTAAACAGAGATACAATTTACAATGGAGGTAAAGACATGTCATCTCCAAACATGACAACTGCTACATTGATTATTTCAAGCTAAAATCACTTGGGGAACTGTAACTGCAAGAAGGACCATTTGGATTATTTTTTCCTAAATGCAGTAAGTCATAACAATTCTTCTAGGAGTGAGGTCCTTCATGTACCCAGTGACAATAGTCTCTGGAAAATAGTCTTGATCACCAGAGACTGGTAATGGGGCTGCAATGAACCTGACTAAACAAACTCTGAAATAACCTTTATCTTCCACTAGCTTCTATATCCCTTCACCCCAGGTAACATCTCTAGAACTTAATACCCTAATCTAGATATCCATTTTACTGTCATTACTTTACAAATTTATTGTTACCTTAAAAGGTTTATACCTTTATGGGCATCACATGTTGGTCATTTCTTTGAACTTCCCTCTCTTGTAAGAGCCCTAGGTATGTATAAAATTAATAAAAATTTTTATGCTTTCCTCTTGTTAATCAGATGTGTATAAATTGGGACCTTAGATCCAACCAGAGTGCACAGAAGAACTAAGAGGGACTGTATCTCTATTTCTCTCTCTCTCTCTCTCTCTCTCTCTCTCTCTCTCTCTCTCACACACACACACACACACACACACACACACACACAACAGGGTATATGTAAAACCAAAGCAGGCTGTAAATTACAAGAAGGAGGTTTCCAAGATAAGGGGGGTGGAAATGGATTGTAGACCAGTAGCAGTGCATCCCATAGAAGAGAAAGGGGCTAGTGACAGATATGGGAAACCACAATTTACCCCAAAACTATAGGTTCTCATTTTTATCATTTATCAGGTCGAGAAAAAGAACTTGAGTAGAGGGTCACAGGGGGACAACTGTAGCATTAGCTGGCTGTGTGTCCTGCTGCCTCAGGCCATCCTGATCAGCCTAGTGGTTGGGTTGGTCATACAGGGACCCTCGGCTAGAGTACTGTCTCCTACTGGCATTCCCAAGTAATGAAGGGCAGAGCCAGGTTTTAGACAAGAGCAACCCAACATTGTAAAAGGAATGGGTTTTATGGGGAAGCTCCCCAGACAATTAAGGTGTGGAGCAGTCCATGTAATAATAAAACTAATCCTTTAAAAAACACAAAATCATAGCCAGGCACAGTGGCACATGCCTGTAATTCCAGCGGCTTATGAGGTTGAAGCAGGAGGATTGCAAGTTCACAAGTCAGCCTCAGCAAAAGCTAGGTGCTAAGGAACTCAATGAGACCCTGTCTCTAAACAAAATACAAAATAGGGCTGGGGATGTGGCTCAGTGATTGAGTGCCCAAGTTCAAGCCTCAAAAACAAAAAAAAAAAAAAAAAAATGAAATCATAATCATGGTGTTATGATTTAGATAAAAATGATTCCCCAAAGCTCATATATGAGGCAATGCGAGAAAATTTAAAGATGAAATGATTGGGTTATGAGAGCCTTAACCTAATTAGTGCATCAATCCTCTGGTAAGGATTAACTGGTGGTAACTGTAGGCAGGTAGGGTGTGGCTGGAGGAGGTGGGTGGGTGGGGGAATGCCCTTTGGCTTTATTTTTTTTCTGTTGTGAGGGAAGTCTCTCCCTGCGTCCTGGTGGCCATATCCTGAGCCACTTCCTCCACGACACTCTTCTGCCATGTTGTGCCTCATCACAGAGCCCCAAAGAATGGAGTCAGCTGTCTATGAACTGAGACCTCCGAAACTGTGAATCCCCAAATGAACTTTTCCTCCACCAATTATTTTTGTCAGGTCTTTTGCTCACAGTGGTGAAAAAACTGACTAAAACACATACATACTAATATTTATCATATATTAAACACATTAATATATCATATTAAAATTGTATTTATATATTATGTATTAAAAATAATATACCATATATAACAAACATTAACATATATCATATATTTAATATATATTAATGCATATCATATATATTAAACATATATTGGTGATGAAAAGTCTCAGTGCTCTATTAGTGTGAAGTTTCATCATTAACTTTGTATCTAAAGGTTATAAACTTTTTTTCTGGGAATTAATCCCAGGACCAGAGAACTTTCTTTTTACAAAACAGTTTTAGTGTGAGAAGGTCTATCTCCCCAAATAGGTGTGTCCCAGAAACTCCTGTCCCAGCTATTTTTTAAAGCCAGAGATCTACATGAAAGTCATGTTAGGATTCAAACCCAGGTTTTCTGATTCTAGATAATTTTCCTCTTGATCAATACATGTATTCTTCACAAAAGACATTAGTATCTTGACAGAAGTATGAAGCATAGGTCCAAGTCCAAGGAGTAAAATAATCCACACCTATTACCAATCTTAAAACTCATCACAGGAGCCTCCCATACAGGTTTACCAAACCTTTATGCTTCTGTCCTTTGAGATCAGATGTTTATTTCTGGATTTGCAGGATATTAATAAGGAACAATGAAGTTTTTTGGTGTCATGTAGGCCTGCTAATTCTAACTCTTCAATTTGTCATGTGGGAAACCTCCCTGAATCTTAGTTCATTTGTCTATAAGAGAGGGATCATGATAACTAATTTAGAGTGATGTTTTAAAAATTATATGTGACACTGTTAAGAAAGCAGCTAATAGAGTACACAATGGAGATCCAAAAGGAGTAACTTCTTTTCTTATTTTCTTAGCAAAATTATCATTTATTGATTGTATGAGCCTTTCTTGGAGTAAAACACAAAGATATGTGTTTTAAAATGTAAGTTTTGTTACTATTAAGAGATGGTGAGGCTAACAAATCAGAGAAAATTGTCACTGAAAAGATGATTTCTTAGTCACGGGCCCCAAGAGGAAGGAGAAGGCAGGGCCAGGCAGTGCCACACAGGGAAGCCCAGGTTCAGTCGAGGTGGACGAGGAGGTGGGGAACATGGGCAAGAGTCTCTATTATGGTTTCCACGGGGAGGAATGAGTGAGGCAAGGTACATGGGCTATAAATTAATTAGTTTGATTTATTTCAGTGAGCTCTGGGCTGTAGCAGCAGTCCTGAGTTGTCTGGTACTCTGTGGTGATTGTGGCAGGGGCATATGGCCCTAAATAGCCCAACAGAGGTAATAGGTGTGTAGGCTCTCGGTTGGTTGGTTTGCAACCTGTCTGAAAGACCCAGCTCAGGGGCAACCGGCCTACTACCTCCAGGAACAGCCTGTGCTGAGAGGGGCAGTCTCTCCAGGGTCAGCATCTGAAATATAGAAACATAAAAAAATAAACACCATTCTAGATAAGATTCACATGGATCACTGATGGCCTGAAGCCTGTTAAGGAAATTTTGTGCTTTTGCTCTGATCTGTTTTTTTCTCTGCAAATAGATTTGATAAATAGGAAAATAAGATTTGGCCATCCTTGAGCTATTTAATGAGTACCTCGTTGATATTTTCACAAAGAGTTGGCCATATTTTCATTCACAATCTCTACTGAATTCTATAATAATTTATTCTGACAACTTGCCTCGCTTGAAGAAAAAAATCTAAGAATGACTTTTTAATTGAGGTTTACATCCAAAAATGAAAAAAAAAAATTAAGTATTTTGTATTCAGGTTAATTTTATTTCCTTTGGCTCTCTTCCTCCCTTCTCTTTGAATCTATCTTTCTTTATTTTATTCTTCATCTGAATTATCAGAGTAACTAGAAGATATTAATAATGTTGAATTCAAGCTCATATTTCTTAGATGTGTCAAAGCACAGAGTAAAAAGTTAATTCTGATATTATAGAACAATATGCCAAATAACACAGCATCACAGTCCATTATTCATCTATTAGCTAGGAGGAGTCACAATACTACCAGTTATTTTACCCCAAGTGTTAGGTAGAAAAGTCCTGAAATTCTATTATTTGAATCTTTTTCATTTATTAGTGAGTTTGTTGATTATACTAATATCCTGAACAAATTCTAGGTTACTCTTTCAGCTAGAATATAGAAGTTTTAAAAAAAGGAAGTTTGCTCCCACCCTAACAATGAGAAAATACCAGATAAAATCTTTATTTAAGCCTATTGTCTTAACTTTTTAGGAGTTTCACATATAAAGAAGACTAAATGAACTGAATTTCAGGAGAGGAGACCCATTCCTGGGTAACTGGTTCTATCATTTAGGGAAGAAATTATCCAGTCTGCAGAGAAAGGTAGGCACAGATTGGGAGAAAACATTTGTGAAACAGATCTCCAACAGAGAGGTTGGAACTCAAATATATAAAGAATTCTTAAAACACAATATGATGACAAATAATTCACTTCAATTTGAACAAATATATCACCAAAGAAGATAGACAGGGGGTAAATAAGTGTAGGAAAAGCTGTTCAACATCAGTAGTCATTAGGGAAATGCAAATAAATTCACAAGGGTACATCACTGCATTCACCAGAATGAATAATTTTTTTTTAAAAAAAGTACCATACCAACACTCATATACTGTCACAATTACACAAAGAATCTCAACATAATTATGCAGGGTGAAAGAAGCCAGACAATGAAGACACACACTATATGACCCTGCTTCAGGATAAGAATTCTTTCTTCTGTGTTTCCATAGAATCTTGCTTATCTCCATTATCACATTCATTTGATGATTTAACCTTCTTGAAGACAAGGAATAATCTTTCAACAGCATACATAATGAGCACCTTAGTTAGAGGACACAAATCACAACCCATAGTATATACTGAGACCACAAAGGTGTTTTCTTCAACCTGAACAGAGTGTATATCAAAACTTGACATTAAAATCTAGGCCAGCATTTCTGCTTGGTAACATTCTCCCAGAGCAGGAGGCAGCTATAGAGAATCTCCATCTCTCTACAAACCTTTCTATTTCCTATTGGCTTGTTTTAATCAATTTTGCTCTAACACAATGCCTGAGATAGTAAGTTGTAAAGAATAGAGATTTATATTTATTTCTCAGAGTTCTGGAAGCTAAGTTCAGGCTGGGTGTGTAGTGCTCACAGTAGAGCACTTGCTTAGCTTACACAAGGACCTGGATTTGTTCCCCAGCACCACACACACAGATAAAAAGTTTAAGGTTGAAGGGCCATATCTAGCAAGGGTCCTCTGCTGTGTTCTCTCATATCAGAAGGGCAAGAGTACATGTGCGGGAGAAAAAGGAAAGATGGAAGACCTAATCTCTTTTTTCAGGAACCCATTTTGTCAATAACTAACCCACTCCTGTAATAATGGCATCATCAGAATCCTATTCCTTCAAAAACTAACCCACCAATCACATCTTAAAGGTTTAGCTTCACGACCTGTTGCTCTGATGATTAAGTCTGCAACACTCAAATTCTGGGGGACATGGTGAAACCACAGCAGTTCCCAATACTTATGTCAGCTGTCATATTGCCATATTTCTTTGACTTGCTCAGCTGATGTTTTGGGTAAGAGATCCTAATTCAATAGGTATTTGACCTTAGATGCATGTTAAATGAATAAAAATGATTTTGGAATGGATGCAGAGATTTTATAAATTAGAATCAATAACTCCAGGAGCAGGATTTTTCTTTTAAGAAAATATGCCCTTCTTGAAAACAGAATGAATTGTGATGAGTTTTTTTTTTTAATTCTAGTGTTTGTTATCCCAGTCATCTGTTTTCATTATTTAAAATGTCTACAGATTGTTCTCTACATTTTGCCAAGGCCAAAATAGTTTCTGCTTTCATATGAGCCATTCAATGTTCATTTCAAAAATGTTTTATAAGCATATAATAAACTAGATCAAACCTGGAGAAGGAATGCAGAAATGTAATTTATAGGCATCACAGGAAGTGTCCTCAAAGCTTATATAAAGGTAATTATAGGCATGCCCAATTTAAGGACCCCATTAATTTGAAAGCATTGTATTGCAATCAATTTATAACAAAACAATGGATTCTAAGAAAAGAGTTCAAATTTAATAAACTTTTCCCCTCAGAATCTTCTCCCAGATCCATTATTGCTATTTGGCAGCTCTTCCCATTCCACCAATAGAGCAGATTATTTCCTAAAGTCATTTTATTAGGATTTAAGCCAGGAAGCCACTTCTAATTGTGGTTAAATGATGCTGTTTATCACAGTCTTTAGTAGGCCATCCTGGTACAGAGAGATGAGTACTTTTATCCAGTAAGGTCAAAGGAACACATATAGAAAGCTCTCATTTTGAGTGGATTTCTGAAATACAGGAGTAAATGTGGAATTCAAAGTGTTCCCTAAAACATCTTCCAGAAAGAAAATAGAAGTAGAAGCAGCAAGTAAGTAGGAAAAGTAACTATTATTCAAAATAAATTTACCCCTCAATCTATAAATGAATATCCTTCCCCAATGTATGTGAAGGAGATAAATAATATGATTTTAGAGATTTTGAGAGAATCACCCTTTATAAATGAAGGATAAATATGTAAATGATTTACTCTAATAATATAATAGATGATCTTCGACTTTGTTCACCATTATGTTTTAGAGTGTCACTCTTGCAAATGTCTGGGATATAGGGATTCCTAGAGAATGAACTCTTTCTTTATGAGAAGGATGAAAGTGCTGCAGACAGACTGGACAGACTTGGCCTGAACTTGGAGACATAGAACCTATCATAAATTCGAAGGAGTCCTGTGACTTGGCCTTACCATCCAAGATTTCCTTTCTGTCCAGGACATTAACAAGGAAAGGCATGTGTGGGGGGGAGGTAGGGGAAGAATGGAGGAAGGATGGATTATATAGAGGAAAGTAAGGGGAGTGGGAAAGGGAAGGAAAGATAATAGAATGTGACAAACATCATTATACTAACTATATGCATGAATATGCAAGTGGTGTGATTCTACTTTGTACACAACCAGAAAAACGATGGTTGTACTCCATTTGTTTACATTGAATCAAAAATAAATAAATAAATTTAAAAAACAAAAACAAAAAACAATGAAAGGCATGGTAGCAAAGTATGGTAGGAATGCATATATCATTTTTGTATATGTATTCCTACCAATGCCCATGTATGTGTTGTCACCAACTGCCTTACACTGAGCCCTGTACATAGTTGTTCAAGAGATTGTTCAATTTCCTGGATCTGACTTGTGGCACCCACAGCAAGAGTGTGTTCAGAGTGCTACTCCATTAAAGATGTCATTTAAGTGGTCTGTTCCCTTGGTCAACAGAATCGCAAATGGAAATATCTCTAATAATGTTTAGAGTGAAGTTGGTGAAGTTGACACGTTAGTATTATTGGTTCCTCTGACAGCCATAAGCGAGAATCTATTCCATGCCTCTCTCCTAGCTTTGGTAGTTTCCTGGCAATTTTGGTGGGTCTTTGGCATACAGAAACATTACCTTGACTTCTGTCGCCTTCTTCATGTATTGTTCTCCCTGTGTGCATGTCTCTGGGTTCATATTTCCCCTTTTGACAAGGAACCAGTGATATTGGGTTAGAGGCCTATCCTACTCTAATATGATCTCATCCTAATTACATCTGCAATGACCTTCTCCAGATAAGGCCACATTCTGAGGTACTGGAAGTTGGGACTTCAACCTAAGAATTTTGGAGGGACACAATTCAGCCCATAACACCAGGTATGCTTTAAAGGGTGTTCTCCTCTTTCCTAGGCTACCTAGATGACAATGTTGCTTCCTTTTTTGTCTTATACCATCACCGTCTTGTGTAATAGTGCCCTGGGATGGTTGCTGCTTTCATAGAATTTGTTGCAAATGGTAACTCTTAGGGCAGGCAAGACCAGGTTTTAAGAGCAGTCTTAACTAATTCTATGTAAGGCAGGCTACTCCTCAGCCATGATATCTGGGGTCCGCCACCACCGTGAGTTAGGTGGGGATGGCTCCTCCAGGTGTGGTCATGTTAGAACTCTGTGTTGCACCTGCCTCTGCTCTGTTACCCTAATGCTGCACTGGGTGACGGTCCTGGCCAGGAGAGTAACTACCAGACTGAGCTGGAAAGCCCCTGCACTGCCCAGAAACGCACTCAGATAGGCATTGTACATGTGAACATTGACCGGACACCAGGGATTTTATCACATAACAACTCAATCACATGGTCTGTGGTCTGCACAGATGATGTTTAATAAAACCATTAATAAAACCGCCAGAACAATCATGACTCTTCAATTTCATCATTCAAAAGTAAGTTTCTCATGCACCCTATCACAGTACCATATTTACCAAGTTTATCATTAAACATTTTAGTGGAAAGAGAAATTTAAAAATTTTTACAAAGCTAGGTTAAAGTACATCCCTGGGTTTTCCTTTATCTATGTAATCTATGACACTGCTCAATTAAAGATAAAAGTTCTCATATATCATATTTTTCCCCAAAAGCTAGATTAGCTAGATATAATGGAAAACTTCTTTTTCACTAGTTGTTAGGTAATAATCAATAACATTTATTAAGTTCATACTGAGTAAGTTAATGATTAAACAGGAGAATTTTAGTTATCTAGAATCCTTGGGAAATATGTCAATCTAGAGAGCTGAATTTCTGGATGGCTGACCATTATTGCATTTAGTCCTAAAACTTAAAGAACTAAATAAACAAATAACCTTTGGATATGATCTTTTTCCTGACTAAATTCAATGTTTTGCTATTTACCTTACAAGTCACTTATCTTAAACTCCTGTTGAAAATATTTTCATCAGAAAAAAATTTTTTTTCTGAATTTTACATAGCCATTATTCTAGAATCAATTGAAAAATTTGTGTACTGAATCACCTGAAATTGCTCTTTCAAAAATCTCAAATTTCATTCTGATTTTTCTCCTGTCCTTTCTTTAGATGCTGGTTGAAACATTCTTGTTTCAAACCTCATTATATTGACCTTCTTGCTGAATCCAATCTACTTTGGAAACCAGGCACTAAGATTTGTTGGATTTCTACTTCTATTTCTATGCAAAGTAAGCAGAAATGGATTGAGATTAGGTTTCACATGTGAAACATTCATAAACTTTGTTTTCTAAGATGTGATGACACTTATTTGGGCTTCTCAGACTCCCTCAGTACTTTATCTCAGCTTATTTTCTGTCTGGAAGTTACGCAGGCAGAAATTTGAAATCTGAGTTATCTAAATGCTTGAGACCTGGACAGGTGTGTCTGGGAAAGTGTTAGGGAAGGAGCTGCAGAACACCAAAGAATTGGGGAAGTGCGATACCTTTAACTGCCTCTCAATTTACACATTTCATTCTCCATTCTTCCAGTAAAGGATTCAAATGTGTTATTTCCCAGTCATAGAAGAGTTGAGATTTTCCTTTGGTTCTTTCCTCAACATGTCTAGCATAGAGAAAGCTAGAGCTAATTTTGGCGCATCTTAATGCAAATCTGAGCATGCCTGAATCTACCTTGTGTATTTCCTTGTGACCTCATCATCTTCTTTACTCCTTCAGCATGACCTCCAGTTTCATTAAAGTTTCCCTGTGGACTGGGCTCCTCTTCAGCAGGAGCCTAGCCTAACATTTCTCATATTGTCATTCCTAATGGAAAATTACTAAAAAATAGTGATGTTTCTGTATCCTTAGGGTCTTCACCACATATGCAGGTAGAATTGAACTTGATACCTATACAAAGGAAGAACTATCTGGCTAAATCATATTAAATTGACAATATCCAACCAGTTTTGACTTAAAAAATCTTTCACAAAGTTCAATTTAATATTTTTTTATCCTTACTCTCTGTGAAAGAAACTATCTACTGTTTTGCACAGACAAAGGAAAAGCTCCCGGGGTAAACTGTCACACAACTTAATGCAAAAAAAAAAAAAAAAAAAAAAATGCAGTTCTGCAATTCAATGTTTCTCCAATTTTATTCCAAGTTTTTCAAGTTTCATTTTCTATAGAAAAAGTAACTACTTGCTCTTTCTCCAATGGGTGTATTTTTCTTTTTGCCCCAACAATTTCCTAACATAGCAGTGAGGGCATTAAGGTTTATAAAATCAAGGGAACCAGTATATAATCACATTTTTACAACTGTGTGTTCATAAAATTCTTTGAAAAATATTCTTTGAGGATCCAAAATTTCAATTTATTTTATTGCTTGTAATGAAAAAATTCTTTACTCCTTCAAATGTCAACAGATGGTAGCTATTACTTAATAAAGATTTACAAATAGGATTAATGAAATCCATGTTGCATGCAGGGCTACATCTGTTTCTTTTAAAACAAAGATTGTCTCTTCCAAACGTGGAAATGCTGAAACACATTCCTTTCAGATATCAACCAATGAGCAAATTCTCAAAAATTACTTAAAATCATAGACTTTTTAATTTGAAAAATGGTTAGAGACCATTTAAGCCCACCTTTAATTTTTCTTAAAATAGGAAACAAACTTAAGTAAATTAAGGAATTTACCCAAGGTTAGGGTGAGGGCTAGGGTTAGGGTTTTGATTATAAGAATATAACTGGAGGATGGTTGTTAAGAGCTTAGGTCTAGAGAGGAGTGAGGATTTTATTTTTTAGGACTGAAATGTATTTCTATTTGTACATGGTAAGGAGAAAAAAGTGACAGAGAAGGAGACCTAGACAGTTCACTCTTTGAGGATCATGCCCAAGTCCTATTTCCTTGTATGTACTCAGTGCTTATTTATGCCGGGCATCAAGTGATTGAATGAATGAATGAATGAATGAACGAACGAATTAATGAACCAATAGAAATTACTTTTTAAAAATGTGTCCCTCCCCTGAATAGAACCTACTAGACTAAATGTTTCTACATGCATTCCTGTCTTCCCTACATGGTTTCCCTATGGTTCCAGGTTCCTCTCCCCTACCTTGTCTAAGATTTCAACTCCCAGCCACTGTTTTTAACCTTAACTGTACTTTGTTATCCAGTGATGATTTACAAACATGGATGTCTACTCCTGGGGATTTTGATTTGATTGCTAGAGAGTGTGATTCTTCTAAAAGCCCCCATGGGATCCAAGCAGCCTACACTGAGAACTATGCTTTCCTGGGGATGGGAAAGTAGCTTTAGTCCTAGGTTTGATCCCAGAATTGCCAAAGAATAAGACAAACAAAAACAAAACATGATGCTTTTCTCATGTTGATGAGTCCCACCAGCTCCAGGGCTGCTGAGCTGGCCTCTGACCTCAGTACTTGCATCCCACCTGCCCTTCATCTCTATAGTCCTCAGGCAATATCAAAAGCTGCTCATTCCAGCCAGAAGCAGATCTAATGCAAGCTTTTTGTTTATTACATAAGGGACATGCACTAACAACAGGGACTCCTCTCTTTATTCAGATTGTCTGAGATATTGGTTTCAAACAGCTGCCTCACAGGCATTAAGGTCACCTATAAGAATTTGATGAAACCAGAGAAAACCACGAGTTGTTTTTCTTCCAGACTTGCCTCTCCTATAGCAGAAAATAGTGTATCTACTTCTTTCAGGTTGGGTTCCCTCCTTCTCCCTGCTCCACGCCACCCTCACTTCTTTGAAGCAGATGCTATATTTAAGTTTTCTGTAAATCACGTTTAACATTACCTTTTCTCAGGAC
>JAJEJO010025187.1:0-12901 GCA_020662805.1 Glaucomys volans
GGGGCTTATGCCCCCAGGGTGTTGTTGTTATTGCGGACGCCATTTTAAGGTGTGTCCCTACATCTCCCCTTTTTGTTTTATTATTGTCGCTAGGTGGAATTCCTGTCTTAGGTTGTTCATGGCAAATCACATTCTTACCCGTCATTGGAAGCCTGGCCTCCTTAGGGCCAGGGTCCTGTCTTAGGTTGATATGCGGTTTCCACAAATCTTACCCGTCATTGGAGATTCCACCATAGGTAGCTTCCAGGGGTGGAGCCTCAGCTTGAGCCTGTCTTAGGTTGCCCCAGCACTTGGGGTCTTACCCGACAGCAACATTACACCCTAGCAGTGGCATAATGATCCTCCTAGGAGCTGGTGGCCAATCTTTGATATTGAACTTGGATGCTCATTAATTGAACTGCTTCAAGGCGCTTTTGGATGAACTGCAAGACTTTGTTGAAGAGACAGGGACCTATAGTTAGGATTAGAAGCAAGATAATTAAAGGACCGATTATAGCAGATAACAGAGTAGTTAGTCAGGGAGATTGATTGAACCAAGATTCAAACCATCCTTTTTGGGCTTCTCGTTTGAGTCGCCGTTCCTCCAAATGCTTTCTTAACTTTGCCATAGATTCTTTGACCACTCCAGAGTGGTCAGCATAAAAGCAACATTTCTTTTTTAAGGTGGCACAAAGTCCCCCTTCCTGCAAAAAGAGGAGGTCTAGGCCTCGCCTGTTTTGTAAAACAACCTCAGAGAGGGAGGTAAGGGATTCTTGTAATGCAGTAACAGAAGTTTTTAAAGTTTTTAAATCTTGATCTATAAGTTTGATCTTAAACATCCAGCAAGCCAGTTTCACCAATCACAAAGTAAGAGTACTGGGCTTTAACTCCAATGTCTATAACTTTGTAATCATTACTACATTTTATCTAATTAGGGTTATATTATTTCATCTGTTCTATAGGTGATGGCTTAGTATTTTTAAATTTAGGTTTGTTCTTGAAGCAGTACCTTTTAAAACATTAATCAGGCAGTTATAGAGCTTACAAGGAAAATACAAAATACAATTAACAACAGTAAAAACATGTTTAGCTTGTGTAATAGTCATCTTATATTCTGCCTGAGCCATATATTATATTCCCTGTTTGAGATCACAGCATTTTACAGTAAACAATCTTTTGAATATAACTTTAAATGAACAAAAGTTTGGCTTACATTGGAGCTATTTTGATATGCAGTAGGGTGGGAGGCAGAGCCTTATATCAGGTAAGGCAGGGCTCTTTACAATTTTAGGTAAAGTGTCTTAGTTCTGAAGCTGATTTTTGCCTCCTCTTTGAACATTATTTTAGTTTCTAACTTTTCTTTTGTGTAACAAAGTGACCAAATGCTTTTATGTTTCGCGATATTAACCTTTAAACAATCAGGCTCTCACTAACTTTTAAATACATTTGCATTTAAATTTTGGTCTCAGTGTAAAAAAGTAACAAATTTACATATACCCTATTGATAACAGGTCCTGTTGTTAGGGTCGAGACACCTACTGCCAGCGAAGGAAGACTCCAAGAGACCTTCTCATGCAACACACACAGGGTTTATTGTCCAAGCATGCTTGGGGCTCCCTACATGTCCTAACAGCAGGACGGAGGCAGAGAGCCCCAAGCCAAAGTATGGCAAGCTTTTTATAACAATAAGCAAAGGGGCAGTTTCCTTGGGTGAACAACTTATGGATTTACTAGCAATTTGGTGCTGCTTACACAAGGTTAGCTGAGCAATTTATGGTTTCACTAACAACCTGGTGATGTTTATACAAGGTTATCTCCCAAGCTCAGTTCCCTTTATCTGTCTTAGTCACAGAATTACAACAAGATGCTGGTGGGGGTCTCATTATCTTTTCTGGGCCATTTTCTGGCTTCTTTTAGTTAACCCTCTCCTACCATTTAACTCTTTCATGTCCTTTAGCCTGAGCGACTCTTACACTGTTATATAGAACATTAAATGATAAAATAAGTCCCCAATAAAATTTGCTATTTCTATAAGTTTAAAATTACCATTACAGACAAGTTTAGTGTGGAGAACAGCAGCTTGATAAATTTTCTGCTCTAAAGACTTGTGTACCTGGAAGATTTAAACACATTAATATACAAAGAAGAATAATAGCACAATTGTCTTGATGTTACCCAAATTTAGTTTGTTTTTTTTTTCTTTAAGAAAGAATTTAGACTCTGTAAATTAATGTTTAAAGAAACCCTTGTTAATTTGACATATAGATTACACAATTTGGTTTGTATCAGTCCATTAATATTTGACCTTAAGGGAAAACCTTAAATAGTTTTTAATTGACCATCTCATATACATATAACCAACTTAGTCATACACAAACTTGGTAAAATTTGTCCTTCACTTACACACAGACTTTTTTTTAGCACTTACTAGACTCTCATGTATTTCATCACAGAAAGACTTTCCTACCCAGAAACATTCTTTTTCCTTCTACTGAATATGTTTCCACACCTAGAACCTTCTATTTTCTCTTTCCTATCTGTTGACTCCTTTTGTTTGTATTTTGAAACAACTCTTAGGAAATTTCTGAATTTAGATGAATTATTCCATTTTAATAAGATGAAATATTTTATTATTTGTAGTTCTTTAATTGAATCACAATTGAAACCTTTGGATTCCTTTGTATGTAGAATGGTACCTGTTATGATTTCACTTAGTAACCTTGTTTGTAGTGATGGACACAAAGCAATCCCAAACCCTTTATTTTAATCAATCTATTAAAAAAACACCAGTGATATTTTAAGTATGTTACCCAATGGAATTCAAACATTAAGAGTACTCGATGTTATTTAACAGCATTCTAACTTAGCAAATTAACCAGATGTCTCTAACAAGCACCTTTGATTAATCTTATATACATCACATTTAATTTACTTATTTTACTGTAAAAACCAAGATATCAGACATGTATATTGAACAGTATCTGCCATTTCTTTTCTGTTGAAGAAAAATCCTAGAAATAATTGATTAATATTAATTAACATTTTTAGACAACATTTTTAATCGTTTGACCACTTAGACACTTGTGGGTTAAGAAATTTAAAAACATGTTACCTTTATTGGTTTACCCAATTTAAATTGAACCTTTTTATTCACGTGAATTAAAGTTGGATCCACTCTTAATTTTAATCCTTGAGATCTCTTTATAATGTCAATTTAATAGGTACATGAATTTTGGACACACAAAAGACAACACAAACACACATACACAAAAAAACTTTTAGCCTTTTGTACGTGAATTTTCATTGCAATGTTATAGATAAAAAATAACTCTAGAGTTGAAAATAACTGATCAAAAAGCATTAACCTAGTTATGTAGGATTGAAATTGTGGAGCTCCAAAAACATAACATCTAAGAAAAACAAAACAAGAGTCCTAGGAGAAAAAATGATAATGGCCATTAATTATTTTAGCAAAGCACTTTATAATTTACTTTTGCTGGAGTTCAAGTAAAAGACTCTTTACCTTATTGAAGATACATCCTAGAAACAAAGGACATTAGGCATTTTACAATAAACAGTAGTGTTTTTACTTTGAAAAACCTGTGAGTAAAGTAATGTTAGGACATTTAAAATAAACATTAGCTATACCACCTGAAGAGACTTGTCAGTTAAGTAATTTTAAGACTTTTACTCTTATTTGTTTACCCAACTGAAATTGAACCTTTTAAATCACGTGATTAAGATATGTAAATCTATCTTTTAATCTTTAATTTTGAGCTCTTTTTAAGTTAATTTGATACCATGTACATGGTTTTTGGACACATTTGACAAGACAACACAATATACACATATACACACAGATGAAAAGAAAAATTCATGAGCTTAGAAAATACAGAACTTAATCAAAAAGCAAGCCCTGCAAAAAAGACATGGCCGTTAAGGATTTAAAACAGCATGAAAATAAAATCATCTTTCTGTGTTGTAGCATTTCAAAGCAGACTTTAACAAAGTCAGGCCAGGGAAGTTTAAATGTTGAAAAGTCCTTTTCCTTGACTTTGCTGTTAGCCTTGGAGTAGAGATAGTAAAGTACAGACTGTCTTGAATACTGTTTTTGGTTTGATATGGGAGCAAACTGTAAAATTCCCATCTTTTGCATGTATCTATTAATTGCTCCTAAGTCCTGCAATAGTCTCCACTTAGTTCTACCTCTCTTTATTATAATAAACACTGAGGTATTGTGTGGACTGAAAGTTGGCTCTATATCATTCAAGGCTAGCTGGTCTTGTACCAGGAGTTGTAACTGCTGCAAATTTTGTTCTGTTAGAGGCCATTGTTTCACCCATATTGGCTGAGTAGTGTCCCATAGTAACCGAATTGGGTTGGGTTTTGTTAGTGGAGCCATGGCTTTTAGAATCTCATTTAGAATTGAGGGCATGCCCCACATATCAGGAGAATCACCAAAAGAAAAAGTTACAACTTCCAGAGGAACTGTGTTTTTATATTCCTTTGTCTTTTTGCATTTTAACACCTCATCACAGGGAGCTGTGGGAGGTAGAGAGTTGGAATTCTGGCTTTTACACTCCCACTGGGATGAAAGAATTTGTGGGAGTGGCAATTGCCTGCTCAATGTTTGAACTGACTTGAGAGAGGGCTGGAAGACGTTTGCTTTTTTCCTTTGTGCAGAGTTGCTGGAAGGCTTTAAAGCACAGGAATCTAACTTGCAATCAGGTGGTTTATCTTTTATTTGTATCCTATGGGCGAGGAAAATAATTTTTTCCCCAAGATTGTGATGCCCACAGAGCAGAAGCCAGGGGGCTATCTTAATAAGGACCTTCCAGGTCTGAAAAACTTGGCTGTCTGAAAGTTCTAACCCCCGGCTCCTAAGGAGTACCGGGAGGGAGTCTAGGGAGGGGTCATACCTGGAGCTGGACTGTCCCATATCTCAATGGGAGTACACTCACCTGTGAACCGAACCGATTGCCTGCCGACGAAGTTCCCTCATTCCTCACACGGGGCACCAGTTGTTGTTCCGCACGGAACAACAAAGGTTGGGTGCCCTCCCTGGACCAGCCAGGGGGCCATGGGGGTCAAGCAGGATGGTGAGTGTCAACGGCTGAAAAACACACACCAGCCGGGAGTCTGTCGAAGCAGGATCTCAGTTTTAATGAGGGAGTGGAACAGATATATGAGGGGGCGAGTGAGTGAGAAAAAAACAAAGAAAGGAGAGGAGATACCTGCAGGGCCAATCACCTTAAAGGTAAACAGCCCATGCAGTACACATCAAAGCCTGCAGGACAAAGGTCTCCTAAGATTTAATAGTGGCCAGAGCTGCTCATGTTCACAGAAGTCAAATGGGCCAATCCTAGGCCACCACCTTGGTGGTACCACTAGTGAGGGGGGCTTATGCCCCGAGGGTGTTGTTGTTATTGCGGATGCCATTTTAAGGTGTGTCCCTACAGAGAAAAACAACTTTGGATATGGAATTGTCACTCTGGATATGTGTGTTGACTGTTGCTGAGATCAAGGTTCCTTTTCATGATGAGAAGTGTATCCATATTCCTCAGAGAATTGAGAGCATAGTGCAATCCATCTTAAACAAAAGAATGAAGTAGGAGGCGTTACACTATTTCAGAACTCTAAATATACTAGAAAGCTGTAGAAATCCATTCTGCATTGTATTGGCATCAAACAGACACAGACACTTGTAGCATTTGAAAAGCATAGGGAGCCTAGTAGTTCATGAATTACAGGTAATTGGTTTCCAACAATGGTGCTCTGGAGGTTCATTAGAGAAGGAACAGTGTTCTCAATGAAGGGGTCCTGGAAGATTGCATATCCAGTTGCAGAAGACGGTTTCAAGACTCTTGTCTCTTACGGACTAAAAAATATATTAAAAATGGATTAAACACTTAAAGGTAAGACCTGAATCAACCAAAGTAGTAGAAGAAAACTAAGGGAAAGACTTTGGAGATTTTAATATTCAAGGATTTTGGACAAGTCACTAAAATGACAGGAAACATGAAAAGGGACAAAGGGAATTCTATTGAACTACAAATAATCTGCATAGGAAAAGAATAGAGTAAGGAAGAGGGAAGATACTAACTACCTAGTAGTTGAACATATTTGAAATTATGATAGTGGGTTATAATCAAGTTACACAAAGAAACTGAAACCCTCAGTAGCAGGAGCTGTTGGTGTCGATTAGTGGGAGACTGTTTGTCAATACAGGCAATGTTTTGTGTTGGATCCCAAGAGCCTCAAACAAACATGCAAAACAAAACTTGACAACAAAGCACACAAAGAAATTCCAGAACAAGGAAAAAAGTCCTGATTAAAAAAGGCAATAAGCCTAGGGACACATTTCTCAGAAGACAATTTACAAATAGCCAACCTCAGTAATTATCAGGGTAATGCAAACCAAGCCTAAGTGCTCCTAGCATGGCCACTGTCACAAAGAGAGAAGAGTTTCTGGTGGGTACGTGGCAGAAAGGGACCCTCACAGACTGCATGTGGGAAGGTAAATTAGTACCGACGTTATGAAAACTGTGGGAGAATCCAAAAACATTAATAATATGACTACTACATGATTCAGTGATTCCACCTTGGGTTTAAATCAGCATGTCCAGGAGACACACCTGCAATCCTAGGTTCACTGCAGCTAAAACAGCACAAGGAGACAAGCACACAAGATCTGCCTCACAGGTGGAATAGGAAACTCTGACCTCACAGAAGTGGAGAGCAGATGGCGAGAACCAGAAGCCTGGGGGAGGGAGGGCCCGGGAAAGTGGATCAATGGTACAGTTACGGTGCATAGGAGCAAGGGGTTCTGGTGGGCTGGGATTCAGCAGCATCAGCTGGTAATGGAAACAGCGTATATTTCAGAAAACTGCAGGAATAGAGTTTCCTTACTTTTAGCATAAAAAATATATTCGTCAGAGGAAACATTTGGCTTTTGGTTTTTTGGGATTGACTTATCTCACTTAGCATGATAGTCTTCATAACTAAAGAGAACAAATAATAAAAAAGCTAAAAAAATATATTTGAAGTTCTATGTGTGTGTGTGTGCACCCTCCTTTGAATGTTATTAAATGCGCATCTGTAAAGAAACATCTCATAATAACCCATAAATATGTGTAAATTAGTGTTAATTAAATAACCAGAGACTTCTAGAAAGAAAGCTGTATGTAACTAATTTAAAAAGTAATCAGTGTAACACTATCCCTCATTATATCACCAATTATATTATGAGATGTTGATATATAATTCTTTATCTGAAATGGATTGAAAAGTCTGTCACAGAAAGACCACAGTGAACATGCCCAATCTCATTGAAATGGATTAAAGTTGAGGTGAGCAAGGTCACCTTGGTCTTGTCCACTGAGTCACATGGGGGTCCACAGGGAGAACTCAACAGCAGTGGTCACATAACTAACCCACAGGAAGAAGGACAGAAAATCAGAACCTTAATGTGAGAAACCATAATAAGATCTCAGAAAGTGTAATAGCCACCATGAAATACACTCAACTTGATGACCCTCCAAACCAATGTGTCCTGCTTGATTGGCATCTGAAACTGTGAAAAGAGGAGTTTTTTTCCAACCCACATTTACTTTGTGACACCATTGGTTGTTGGACACCATCAATGCTCTCAGATCAGGTGCTCTGGATGCCTGACATGGGGATACAGGACTTGGTGTTTGTCCTTCTGGGTTTTGGTATTTTTGGAGCAGATTTCTATTCTATGATCCTTGTTTTCCCTTTGGACGGGGAATGTTCACTTGGTGCCATTGTGAATATAATGCCTGTAACTTGGTTTTGATTTTTACAGGGGTTCACAGGAAGCAGTTCCCCTTCATTGCCACAGGAGAGGATGGACTTTGAGCAATGCTGTAATGGTTAAGATCTGAGGCCCTCGGAGATGGACGGAATGCTGCATTGTGAGATTGGCATGAGATTGGGGGCAGGGTTGGAATGTTCTGGAGTTTGATCAGAGCTCATGTCAGCAATGCAGGAGTGCTCAGAGGTATGGCTGTAAAGACATGATTGGATCATTATTGGATCATGGGGCTCTAATCTCCTCAGTGTATTAGTCCACTTGATAGATGACAAATCTGAATGTCCTACTGGCTGGTAACTATAGGCAGGTGGTGTGTGGCACCTAGAAGTAGGGTCGAAGGGCATTGACCATGGGCCAATACCTGATCCTGGTTCTTTCTTGCCATTCTTTGTCTCCTTCCCTGTTGCCATGAGCTAAGCAGATTTATTTGCCTCGATGGGTTTCTGCCTAGGAGTCAGCAGACCATGGGCTACACCTCTGAATCCATGGCCAAAACAAACATTTTCTCCTCTTGGTGCACATGTAATGCAGCAGCTGGGGAGCTGAAGCTGAAGAATATCAGTTCATATATGCCTCGCAAGTCAGTGAGGCCTAGACTCAAGGAGAAGAAAACCAGTGCTCGGGATGTGGCTCAGTGGTAGAGCCATGCTGCCTTCAATTCTCACTACTGCAATAAATAAACATATATAGAAATTAAATAAAATATATATAACACAAATTAAAACACAGATTTTTCCTGGTCTAACCTATTCCTGACAGTTAAATGGGTCACAGAGATAAAGGTGCCTCAATCAGGGTTCAGTTCTTACAAAGGTTATGGTATTAAATTTTCATGGTGAGTTTTTATCACAGCAAATTGGAATGAATCAGTGAGCTCTTGCTGAGAGAGGCAAAGAGAATAGAGAAGACATGCAGAATTATTCTGTGTGGAGAACTGACCAGGTATGTACAATTAGATTTCTAACAGTGCACAGATGTCATTGTGAACTCTGCTGACTTGGAAGGAGCAGGAGAGTGCTGGAGATGAGCAGCACAGTCACAGAAAGACTGCAGAGCCCATGAGATGATGCAGACCTGCCTGCATCCAGGACCCCAAGCTGAGCTGTCCCTGGCAGTGGTGCCAGTCTTGGTGACATAGGTTTCTCATGTCTCAAAGCAGCTACAAAGAGCCCCTGGCTCACAAGATGATTTTGAGAATCTCACATGGGGCTTCTTTCACCAGCCTGCAATGTCAGGAAAGGTGTCAGATCAAGACCAAACATGGTTCTTCCCTGACTCTTCCTCCAGCTCTCTTACCTTGCCTGGGTTTCTCTCCCTCTGAATCCAGGGAGCATAATATATATGGAAAGAACAGTAAGAAGTTAAAACAGCACTCATGTCCCTGCAAATAAAATATGCTCTTGACTTGCAGAGAATATGTACCTCCAGGGCTGTGTGGTCAATTCGTGACTGTCCTTTCCAGTTATAAGCTAACTATCAACACTGTGTCTTGTGCACAGAGATGGAAAAAATCATGTACAAGATTAACAGCTGCATTAATACCGGCTAACAGGGGATGGAGACTTGAAAAAAAATTGATGAAATCTCTGGAACAATGCATTCAATTTCTGTCCCCACCTGGAAAACCTGTGATGGTCCACTGTCCTTCTCCAAGTCCCATCTTTCCTCTACACAGACGGAACAGGACAGTCAAAGGGAGATATGGTGGATCTCCATGCTTATATCCACTTAGACCTGGATGGTGCCTATCGTCTCTGCATTCCTCCAGGGATGGGATGTGGCATCATTTTTCTTTGTAATTTTCCTAGATATTGGCAGTTCTTCTCCAAAGATCTCTATCATGGTCAATGTAGTAGAAAAGTGAAAGATGCATAATTATGGAAACTTATGTAGAAGTTTATTTTTTTAAAACACAACCTTATCTTTTCACTTCTGAGTATTCTGTTTTTAGTAAATTCAGGATTGTAGTTTCTTGGATCTTTTTGGTTATACATGACAATAGGATTCCTTGTGACATAATCATAAGTCCATTTGATATAAATTATTCTAATTAAGTTCCCAAGACATCCCCTGTCCCTTCCCTCTCCTCTGAACTTTGTGTTATTTGTTAAGTTTTTAAAATCAGCATCTTGTGCAAGACAATTCAAAATAAAATGAGTTGCATCAAATGATGTGTAGAAAAAGATCAGGAGACAAAGAGGAAGGAAGGGAAGGGAGGAAGCGACAGATGGGGAATGAATTTGATCTAACTTGCCCATGGACATATATGAACATACCATAGTGAATCATGTAGATTTTTCATTCCACAGGTGCAAACATTCATATGTTAGTATTTCGGTGGAGTACTCTCATGTACTTAATTGTGATTTTGTTTTCTTAAATGATAGGAGAGAAACATGGATAGGGAGAGTCAAAGGTTCAACCAATATTTATGGAAGGATAAGTTTAACAATTCCCCTAAACACCTATAATGAAGGCACTTTGACCAATATGACAAAAAGTGACATGCAGGCTCAATGCCATCACTATCAAAGAGCAATGGAAGTTTTTCACAGTACTAGGAAACATAGTCCAAAGATGCACATGGAATAGGAGAATACCCAGAATAGCCAAGAGACTCTAAGCAAAGATAGCAATGCTGGTGACATCAATACCACATACCAAATTATATTACAGAGCAAAGGTAACAAAACAGCATGGTAGTGACATAAAAGACACAGTGAACAACAGAATGGAATAGAAGACACAGAGACAAGCCCATACATACACAGCCATCTGACCTCTGACAGAGGTGCCCAAAATGTGTGTTGGAGGAAAGGCAGAGTTTTAAAAAGAGGGTGATGAACACACTGGATACCCCTATGTTGAAGGAAGAAGCAAGATGCCTGTTCCTCACCCTGCACAAAAATCAATTTAAAGGGTCCCAGAAACCTAGGAATGACAGCTAAGCACTGCAACTCTATCTGAGACACAGCAGCACATTCAACATACTGACTCAGGCACCAAACTCCTTAATGAGCCTTCTAAAGCTCAAGGAAGAAACCAAGCCAGGCATGGTGGTGCACCCTTGTAATCCCAGTAGCTGAGGAGGCTGAGGTAGGAGGACCTCAAGTTCAAATCCAGCATCAGCACTTTAGTGAGGCCCTATGCAACTTAGTTTGACCCTGACCCAACGTGTAAAGTAAAAAGGACTGGGTTGAGGCTCCGTAAGTGAGTACTGCTCGGTTCAATCCCTGGTACCAAAAAAAAGTAGAGATCGAAAGAAAGAAAACCATGAATCTGTAAGTGGTGTGGCATCAAATGAAAACTTTTGCACAGCAAAGGGAACAATTAGACTATGGAAAGACAGACTATGTAGGGAGAAAATATTTGCTATGTACATTTGTAGCAGAACATTAATGTGCATAATGTGTTCAACTGGGCACACAGAAAATACCCAACCCCTTCCCCAAAGAACAGCAAACAAACAAATAAAAGGCTCAGCAATCCCAAAATAAAATAGATGAACCCAGTCCATAAATTGATGAGATCTGAAAAAATATTTCTCAAAGAAGAAATACAAATATCTAGCAAATATAAGTGAAAATGTTCAACATCCTTAACAATTAGGGAAATGATAATGAAACTACACTCTAATTGTGTCTCCCTTAAGAACACAGAACATCACTGAGACAAAGCAGAATGGCTGCTGGTGAGGATGTGGGGAAGTGCACTTTTACATTATTGGTGGGACTGCAAGTTGGTACAACCACTCTGGAAAGCAATGTGCGGAGTCCTCAAAAGACTAGGAATGGAACCACAACTCAGCTCCCCCACTCCTGGGTAGTGTTCAAAACAACTAAAATCATCATAATAGAGTGATACAGGAAAATCAGTGTTTTTAGAAGTGCAATTCATAACAGCCAAATTATGGGACCAGCCTAGGTGCCCACCAAACCATGAATTGATCAAGAACTTGTAGTGTATGTGCCCAAGTGAGCGTTGCTCTGCCATAAAAATACAGCTGTGTCATTTGGTGGTGAATGGGTGGGACTTGAACAGCATGGCTGGTGACATGAGCCAGACTCAGAAAGTCCAGGTCAAACGCTTTCTCTCATATGTGAGAGAAAGAGAGAGAGAAAGAGAAAGAGAGAGAGAGAGAGAGAGAGAGAGAGAGAGAGAGAGAGAGAAGATAAATATGAAAGGGATCACATGAAAACAGGATGGTATCCAAGAGATAAGAGAAATGGGATTGAGAGAGGGAGTCAATCAACCACGTCATGCTATGTCCATTATGAAATTAGCACAATAAATCATATGTATAAATATAATATATATTTATGAGTTTGAAGTAATAATAATAGAAGGGATATCAAAAGGGTACAGCCAGCAAATCAGGAGGAGGAGAGAGGGAAGGAATGGGAAAGTATGGGGGAGAAATTAATGGAATTGTTATGTGCCATATGACCTTGGATCACTTATGCCTCCAATATGTAGTACCTCCCTATTATAAAAACTGAAAAACGATAGGATAGGAGGTATTTCTATTCAGCACTGGAATGAAAGGATGAACATTCCCACAGTGAGCGTCTTCTGGATACACATGATGGTGAGGATACCATGTGCTGTCTTTACGTAGCACACAGGAGAGTCAGGACAGGTCTATTCCTCATTCCGCCCTGAGCCATTCCATCCTCCCTCCTCAAATCCCCTTCACCCTCTCTACAGATTTAAAATTCTTTGGAAATGTACTGAGCATTGGGGTAGCTGGGTCATATGGTGGTTCCATTCCTAGTGTTTTAGGAAGCTTCACACTCTCTCCAGAGTGGCTGTTCCAGTTTGCAGTCCCATCAACAATGGAGGAGTGCACCTTCCCCACATCCTGGCCAACACTTGACCTTATCTGTATTCTTGATAACTGCCATTCTGACTGCACAGAGATGAAGTATCACTGTAGCTTTATTTTTAATTTCCCAAATTTTAGAGATGCTGAATATTTTCTCACATATTTGTTGAGCACATGTGCGTCTTCTTTTGAGAAGTGTGTTTTAATTTCTTCTGCCTAGTTATTAGTTGGGCCACTAGTTTTCTGGGTTTAAGGTTTTC
>JAJEJO010025188.1:0-45154 GCA_020662805.1 Glaucomys volans
CTCAGGATCCTAAATTATTCCTGATCTCCAGCCCCTTGAACATCACCCTCATACCTGTTCTCCCAATACAGCACCCCCACTTTGTTTCAGCTTTTACATAACTGTGTTCAGGGAACCCTTCTGAAAAATCCTTCTCTTGTCCTCATATAGCCTTCAGTACTACCTACCTGGTATCATGCTGTTTCCTAACTCTGCTGGTTAGTTGTATCCCTAAATAGTCAAAAAACTCCACATGGTGACCTTTGTTTTTAAACCAAAACATTCCTAGCACCTAGTAGGTGCTCAGTAACTATGAAATGGTATTACACACACACACACACACACACACACACACACACACAGTCCTTTTATCTTTTTCATTCTGAAGTCAGTAGAGAAAATAGATTTCATGATCACATAAATACCATAATATTTGAACATGTCAAGAATCCTTCATCTAATTATTACAAGGTATTATTTTTTAATAATACCATTTTTTAAATGTCATCTTTTATGGTTATTTTTGTATATTTGTCTATGTCTTTCCTGAAAACAATGTCATGAGTTTGAATTCCAGATTTGGGACACACATTGTATTTATTTTTGTACCTCTCCTTTTCTGGGTCTGTTTCAAACTACAGAAGCTACTGGCAAAGTCAATTATTGGAGTGACAAACAAATGAGGTCACTCTTATTTCTGAATGCTTGATATATTCATGTTGTTAGTAAGGAACTCAGAACATTTCTATTTATTGAACACCTTCTGAAGGTCAAACACTATACACAGGCAGTTAAATATTTAAATTTTGATGATATTCTATATATCTTAATTGGTAATTTGCTTTTACTTGCATATGTAAATACAGCATAGCAGACCAGAAGCAGGCTCTGGTTCTGGTCCTATCCCAGTCACTTAATAGCTAAATAATCTCACCCAGTTTGTTTGAACTCTTTAAATGTTAGTTTCCTTAACTATAAAATGGGGATATTACAATACCTACCTAATGAAGTTATTTTGAAGGTCAAATGAGAAAATTCATATGAAGTCTTTTATTCTAGTGCCTGATGCATAATTCTTTGATTTCATCAAGATTAGTTGCTATTATTATTGCTCTAATTATTAGAGTTGTCAGACAGAAAATATGGGTATGATGGAATTCAAATAATAAAGTTTGAGGGAATTAAAAATTCAGTCCTGGAATGACCGAAGTTCACAATAACCTATAATATATTTTATGAAGATCTAAGAGGGAGGAGCTTGAAGCCTCCAAAGAAAGGAATAATAAAGGAAAGGGAAATGCTAATTACCCTGAGTTGATTAGTACATGCTGTATGCATGTGTTGAAATACCACACCGTAACCCATTAATATGTACAATTAATATTTGTTAGTCAAATACAGAAGGAAAAGATTTTCAGTTCTATGGCAAACACTGTTTTAGTGAGGTTAACTTAAGAAGAAACATTTCCTCCTGAGAACCACAGGAGACTTTTGTTTGCAGGACTCCTCACCAGGGGGTTGTGGACCTGTCTGTCTTCTCCCTGTAGCCTGACTTCCTCAGGAGCCTATCAGCCAGGCAGGGGCCCCAGAAGGACGATGGGTAAAAGTCAAGGTGGAAAAGGCCCCAGAGTTTTCTCAGAGTGCAGAGGGACATGCTCCTCAGCTCTGCTCAATCCTCTCACAGCCCTTGGTGGGTTAAGGGAAAGCAAAGTATTGCAGAAGTTCAGTCCTTGGTCCGCCTGGTCCATTGCTCTTGGCCCAAGATAAGGTTTCAGAACTCATGGTAGAAGGGTGTGATGGAGGAAAGCTGCTCCACTCATGGCTGCTAGGAAGCAGAGTTGTATTTTCTGTATATTAAAATACAGCAAGTTCTGTTGAAATTAATATAAATGCTAATATTTTATAGCATTTTATAGATGTATTTTATGTGTATATATGATTTCTCATGATTTCCTATAGCAAATTCCCATATTAGGTATCAGGTATCTGAGAGTAAAAGTTAAATGAAGTTATGAAGTAAGAAATGACTGTTCAGAAGAGGCAACCTAATTGAATATTGTGTTTCAAATTTATTAAATTGCTACCTCTTTCTGTTCACACCCACTAAATAGCAAACCCTACAGCTGCAACATGTGTTTAATTACTGTTTGGTTTTGTACGTGCTCTAACATGAAAATCTTTCACTTGAAATTAAAAGTCAATCTGTTTGATTTTACCTTATAATGTTCAATATATTCCCAAAACATATCAAAAGATGACTAAAGAAGGATGGCTTCATCATAAAAGACACATTGCTTTCATTTGAGATATTAGTGACTTTTAGGGAAATCCCTAGGAGATGTAGCATATTCAATATTTGCCCCTAAAATGAGTGATAATTTTGATTGTAAAAATGTTGATAAATGACTGTTTATCCTGGTATTACCACACACTGGTTGTGTTACCATGGACAAGGAACATAGCCTTTCTAACTTTTAGTTTCTTTTCAAGGGAATGGAGATAATAGTAGCCACCTTACAGGATGTGGGAAGAATAAATGAGATAATGTGCAGAACTCAGAGTGCAGGATGGGAGGCACTCAGTACGTAGGGTTTTGTTTTATTTTGAAGCTGGAGTTTTGTGCTTTGGTCGGGGTAGGGCTTGGTGTCAGCATTTGGATTGGTTGATTTGAAAATAATCAGAGGAGTAGGTAAAGCATAATAGTGGTGAGTTTCCGGTGGGTGAAAAGGATCTTTTGATGTCATTAGTAATACTGATAACAATAGCAATAAGCACGGCAAATATCATTTATAGAGTACTTACTCTGGTTGAAGCATTAAACTAAATGTTTTCATATATTGTTTCATTTAATTTTCTCAACAACACTATGAAGCATATACTGTTAAGTACCCCGATTTTATAGATGAAGAAACTGAGGCATGCTCAGGAAACTGGTTCCCAGAGCTCAGACTCTGCTGTTCTTGTGTTGCCTTCTACAATGTGAACAGAAGTGAGTAGCACTGCCTGTGTTCAGGAACCTGATACAGAGATTGCCATTTATGTAGCTTCTATGTTAAATAGGCACAACTTGTAAGATGCAATTATAAATACAATTCATTTTAAATCCACTCTGTGAAGTGAGGCCTTTTCTTGCCCCTTGATGTAAGTTCCGGTAGTTTCATGACTTTTCTATACACTCTTTTTAGTATAGGTTGAATATCTCTTATCCGAAATGATTAGGACCAAAAGTATTTCAGATTTTGGAATATTTGCATAAACATAATGTGATATCTTGGCAATAAGACCCACATCTAAATATGAAATTCATCTATATTTCGTATATAATCTTATACACATAGCCTGATTATAATTTTATTTATTTATTGCATTGCTAGGGATCAAAGCCAGAGCCTCCTGCAAGCTAGGCAAGCATTCTACCTCTGAGCTATCCCCCAGCCCCTGATTGTAATTTTATATGGCATTTTTAGTGTGCCTACATTTTAAATGCAACCTGTCACATGAGGCCAGATGTGGAATTTTCCACTTGCAGTGTCATGTTGGTGCTCAAAAGTTTTGGATTTTGAAGCATTTCAGGTTTCAGATTTTTTGGGATTAGGCATGCTTCACATGTAGTATGTTCCATAGTACTTTTTGGAAAGGAGCACAGCTTCAATTTAATGATTTAAATATCTAACCTTTGTAATAGTTAATATTCTACACGTAATTTATAGCTTCAAACTTCTCCCCTTGAGCTCTCAAACTCAGGCCTTGCAATGGGAAAAGGAACAGTTGGTCTCCTCTTTCTCCTCCTTCCCTGTACTTTTCCATCCTTAATTTGTTCATATCAGTATCTGATTCCTCTGGGTTTGGAATACTGACAGGGACGGGAAGAAGAAAGGATTGGAAAATTCTTCCTTGACAAGTACCATAGTGTTAGTCTAGCATGCTGCCCTCTGGACTTGGGGATGTTAAAGCTGTTTTCCTGTGACTGCTTTCATTAGTTCTTTGTAAACCCTTCCCTCTGCAGTTGTTCTGAAGGGGTGAACCATGCTTAGTCTGCCTAAGAAAACCAGTGGCTTTTCAATGTTTTCTGTTGAGATCTGGACCCTTTCCAAGTCTCTTAGACTTGATCATAGGTGATCCCATTCTGATTTCTTCTTACAAAATGCCCACATCTGGTGCATAGAAAACATTCACTCATTTTGTACTCCAGTGTACTCTGAGATTTGGGTGGTCTCCAGATCAACAATTTTCCCTTCATTTTACCCTAAGTGAAGCTGGCCAATCACTTGGCCATTAGGTTTCTCATCCATGAGTTGGAACATGTACATTAAATTACAAGACTAAGGTTTCTAGGTCCTATTGAAGTATCTTTCTCCATGCTGAGCTGAGGACACACATCTCGCACCCTTCAGAATCAAATTCATAGCTTATCAATAACTTATCCAAAGTAAGTTTTCCTCCTTAATTTCTAATTATAGAACTTTGATGTGGGTATGGCATTTTAGAATTGTGTAACTGATTCTCAGAAAAATCCTCTTTGGGAATTCAACATATGGTCTAACACCTCCTTTGGAATGTGTTAATTATTGTTTTGATGCTTCAGCCAAAACTTTCATTTTAATATTCCATTATGTATATAATAATTACTTCTGGGTAAAATGGACCTACATGCCTTCATCTGCTTTCCTTACCTCATCCATCTTCCTCCCCTTTTTTTCTCTTTCCTCTCTGAACTGAACTGGCCCATGATAGGAAGAATAAACTCCACATACCTACTCAGATGGTAAGGGAGATTCTTAAGGATCTTGGTGACTGAAGACAGCATAATCATTTATCCCATGATTTCTGATGTATTAGTATTCCCTCGACTTGGCTCGGCTTGTTAACACTCCTCAGTGAATTTCTGTGTGAGTGGTAGTTTGATGTAGTGTCTATCAGCACGGAGTATGGAGCTAGGCCATCTGGATCAAATCCCAGCTCCACAACTTATTGTTGTGTGTCCCTGGGCAAGTTATGAGCTTTAGTTTCCTTATCCACAGAATGGGGGTAATAGTACTTGCCTCACAGAGTTGTAAGAATTCAACGAGTTAATATATGCAAGGCTCTTAGAACAGGGCCTGGTATATAGTGAGTGCTATGTAAGTAGTAAGTAGTAATTATTACTACTGCTAGTATTATTCATTCTCTAGGTTCAGTTTAAATACCACCTCCTTTATGAAGCCCTTTGAGATCAACCCAATACGACAGTTTCAAATTCTGAATCTCAAGCTGTATCATTACCCTTGTTGCAGGGCATCATGGTTAGTGTTAGCATATCTACCTTCCTCACTAGCCAGTGACTGTTTCTGTATTTCTTGCTTGGGGTAGTGTTTGGGCATGGTAGATATAGTCAGAAAATGTTAGTTTCTTTCTCTTCTTATTTTTGCTGCATGGTTGAATCTAACAATGTCTAAAAATGAATTTATAATATTAATAATATTATAAAATAAAAATTATTCTTTAACAATTTTGAATGTAGAAAGCTAATACCATGGCAATTAGGATAAAATGATTTTTTGTAATTAATAATAATGTCTGCCTTATCTTTGAAGTGGTTAGAAGAAAACATATTCCAAACTATAAAAAAATTCAAATTTTACCGAAATACTGACTTCTTAAAGTAGCAAAGAAAATATTCTGAACCAGAGTTTCTTTAATAACTAAGTGCACATTAGTGAAAATTTGAGCCTGGATTCAGTTCTTCATATGCACTGTCATTTCTGGTTTCCTTTGTGTAAAGTCAAGATGAACAAGTCTTCCGTCTGAAATGCCTGCGTGGCAGCAGTGATAAGGTGAACTGTGGCACATTCAGTGTAGTTTCCAGAGCAAAGACTTTGAAAACTCCATGACTGGTTATAACAAATGTGTTGTTTAGACGTGTTCTGCCTCATTTTATCTGTCTTCCCCAAGGGACTTGCAGCTTTGCCATTCTCATACTCCCTCAGTCTCAGTCCTGTCATCTAGTATAATGGTGTAGTTAAATGAATTGTACTCGGAAATGCTTTTACTTTTGTCAAGGTCACGCAGGTTTTAACATCTCACAGCCAATTCCTGATAAGCCACTCACAGTTCTATGATATCCTTAATGGTAATGATTCTTGGGAGAAGTAGAGGGGGAGGGTGATTATGGATGGGATCAGTCTTAGGTTAGTTCTTTCAAATTTTAATATTCATTTAAAAACCTGAAGGCTAAGAACCAAAGCATATTTATGAAAACATATTTATAAAACAGCAGTAAGTGGAGTTATTAGACTGCATTTCTTTTCTGAATCTGGTACACACACACACAAAAGACATTTCCTCTTGTCCTTAGCAAACTGGAAGAGTCCACTTCCAAACTGCAAACCTGCAACATTACTTACTCTAAAGGAAATTAAAGCAGAGTGACCAGCTGTTGCTTTCCTACAATATAGTAAAAGACACTTTGGTTCTAGAATGTTCCTGAGTGCAACACAGTAAAATTTCCTGATAAGAATTATTTACAAAAGATCTATCATTTGGGAGACAAAGCATTTATTCTGACATTAGTTTTTCTCTATCTAAGCTTATTTTGAGAGAGTTGTGTATGGAGCAGAAAATAGCTTTTTCATTCAAGGCATAATCTTGCTTCAGGTGGAAAACCACACTAACTATATTGCAAGACATATAATTGGTGATCATTTGAAATCTATTTTATAATTTTACACAAATCTTGTATCATCCATGCTTAAAAAATGAAATGATATTTTGTCATGTAAGCATAATTTGGTTCTAATTGTACAAGTATTCTACAATATTTTGAGGGCTTGTTTATAAAGAGAATTACATAAGGAACAGAAAATATCTGGAAATGATAGTAGTCAAAATAAGATATCAAAATTTAACATAAAATTTTAGTTACTATTGTAATTCATATAAATTATTTATAAGCCTTTCTGTGAAGCATTTGCTAGTATTTCTGCTAAATATTTCTTAAGCAGTACTTCCCACCTAAATTCTTTATGTTTCTTGTTCCAAAATGTCATAGGAATAAAGTATGAGAATCATCTGAGATTGTTGCTGAAACTGCATGGCATATCTATATAATTACCTCTGTTCTCTACTTTATTCATCTCTATGGCCGTAACCAGAATATTTAAAATAAAAGTTCCAGTAAATATCTCTTAAAACTGTGAATGTTTCATTTTTTTTTTACAAAAAGCATTTTATTAAGAGCTACTGCCAGACATATGGAATGTGTCTTTTTCCTCCATCAGTCAATTTTTATAACTACAACTGCTAATCAAAGAAGATTTATTAAGAGGATAAATAAATATATCAATCCCAAAGATTTGGTCACTATGAGTTAACTATTTTTTATTCCCTTGGGTCAGTGAAAATTGTATTGATCTCAAAACACTAAAACGCTCTTATACGTGAGGGTTGAAGTTTGCTTGTAAGCAAGATTGCCCTGTGATAGCTGCACCCTGCTATAGAACCAAAGGCTTGGATCAGGATTTTGCATCAGACTGGTGGTAATTTATTCCATTAGTTGATGTGACAGTGACTTCTAGCCATCATCTTTGCTTGAAGGGGAATGTTTACACACATGCATAACTTCTGTCCAGAGGGAGAATACCTCAAAATCCCAATCATAATACAATTTGGCATTCCTATCTATGGTCCAGTGACCAAAGTTTCAGACTGTAGCATAGTGACCATTTCATCATTACTTATAAAAGAAGATTTTTCAAGTTATAGTTGATATGTTTGTGTTACACACAATGCATTGTGATCTCCTAGATATAAGAAAATCTTCCTATTAAGAAGGACTTAGAAATGGACACAGAGCTTTAACAAGTTTGCCATGATTGCCTGCTCCCCAGCTCATGTTTTTTCCAGTACCAGTTATACCAAATTCCAGATCCTTTTGGTCTGAAAAGCATGATAGTAAAGAATGAAGAGTGTCCATTTTCAGAAACTTGCTTTGCCCATACTGTCCTCTGCTGTATACCTTCTCTACACTCCTATCATCAATATTCCTAAACCTTCTCAGTTGGTAATTATAGACAAAAGGAGCTAAGTGATGATCTATTTCTTTGTCTTTATAAGAAGGACCTAGAAGACAGGCATTTATTTCCTCACCAGAAATAATGGTATTATTACATTTTAAGTATATCTTCTAAATTCTTAATAACATGGACCATAGAAACAAAAATTAGAACTTAGTTCCATGTTGATTACAAAGTACAGCATCTATTTGCCAAAAAGAAAATTAAATGAAAAAATGGATCTAACTATGCATATGGAGAAGATGGATTCTATGAATTTTTAATTTTTGTATGAAAGAAAAATTATTCATGTGAATTATGTGAAAGAGTCTTGGAGTAAGATCTGTCAGAATTCTATCTTTGTCACTTATTTGCTTATTTACCCGTGTGAGCTCTGGCACTTTCTTCTCTACTCCTGATTTCTCATTTTAAAAATCAGAGATGGTATATGTGTTAATTGTGGTTTTTGAAATACATTGAGATTTCACTTCACTCCAGTTAGAATAGCAATTATCAAGAATACAAATAAGACAAGGACAGGGGAAACGTACATTTATACATTGTTGGTGAGACTGCAAATTAGTGCAATCACTCTGAAAGGCAGTATGAAGATTTCTGAAAAAACTAGGAATGGAACCACCATATGAACCAGCTATCCCACTCCTCAATATATATCCAAAGGATCTAAAATCAGCACACTATAGGGAAGCAGCCACATTAATGTTTATAGCAACATAATTTATAATAGCCAAGGTATGGAACCAGCCTAGGTGCCCTTCAACAGATGAAGGGAAAAAGAAAATTTGGTATATATGCACACTGCAGTATTAGCCATGAAAAAGAATGAAATTTTGTCATTTGATGGTAAATTGATGGAACTGGAGGCTACAATGCTAAGTAAAATAAATCAGACTCAGAAAGTCATGGATTGAGTGTTTTTTCTGATATGGGGAAACTAATCTGAAATTAGCAGGAGAGTAAAGAGAGAGAGAACAGAAATGGGGGCAGGGGATTCCATCAAATTAAAAGAATGATCAGGGGAGCAGAAGAAGCAGATTGAGGGGGAGGGAGGATGGATGGGATAAGGGAAAAACAGTGGAATAAATCTGATCTAATTTTCCTATGTACATATATGAGTTTAATGTAGAGAATCTCATCATTATGTATATCCATAAGACACTAATTTTTAAAAAATGTAAATAAATAGATCAGTAGAGTAGAGGAAAGGGAACAAGGAAAGGGAGGAGGGGGAGGGCAAGGGTAAGTACTGGGGACTTAATTGAAGCAAACTATACTCCATGCATGTAATTAAATCCTAATGTTATGTATAACTATTATGAACCCATAAAAATTTTAAATGCCAAAAAAATTCAGAGGAGTGTTTGATTTCCATTCTGTTGATATGTTTAAAAAAATAGTATTTTTTGAGAATTAAATGAGATGGTAAACAAAAAGCACTTATTGAGTGCCTGGCACTTAGTGAGTCTTAGTCATGTAACTAGTTCTACTATTACTAATATAATTCCTACTGCTCCTCCCCCTGCCGTTGCTATTATGGTTGTTATTCCACCCCATTACTCAAAGCTCTTTATGTCTTTCATTGTTCCTTCCCCATCCTCTTCTGTTTCCTTCACTATTGTTCTCATCTGTGTTTTCTAACTATACTAAAATAATCTTTCATCCTGGCATCTTTTAAAACCCTGTTGAAATCCTGTTCATCTTTAAGAGCCAGCTCAAGAGAGTCCTCTTACTAACTCTTCATCAGTCTACAGGGTTAAAATCAATCCTTCACATAGCTGTGCTTTCAATCCCTTGATTTTCACTTTCATTACAGCGCTTTAATTCTTTTCAATCTTATGGTTGTAAACAGCTTTCTCTCCCTCATTGTATTGTAGGGTATTTGAAATATTTTCCTACTTATCTTTATCCTCTCCTATTACATACAATCCCCACCAATAAACACAAAGATTTTCCACATGGTTCACAATTCAGTCAATACTTGTTTAATTAAATTGTTATCCAGTATTCTTTAATAGCAAGGATTTTCATTCTTTTCTAGAAAAAAGAAAACTGATAGTTATACTGATAACTCTCAGGCAACATAAGAGGCTGAAATGCTCTCTAAATAATCAAGTTACATTCAGTGTGTTTTGATTTACCAAAAAAATTCATTTCCTGCTAATTAGACATTATCAAAATAGCATAACTTAGGGTCCTATGATTCCTCAAATGAAATCTTCAAAGTTAGTAATAGAATACAGAATGCCTATGAGATTTACTCATTATAAGAAAATAAAATAATAATAACAATAATAATAGTTTTAAAAATATCTAACCTGATGAATACTTACTACCTCCCAAGTACTTCACATCCCACTGCTTCATTTAGTCCTTGCAAAAACACTGAGCAAGCTGAGACTTAGGGAGGTTAAAAGTTTCCCAAGGTTATGCACATAGAAATAGATGGTGCATGTTCCTTTCAGCCTATTTTTGTTAATAGTCAGTGTCTAATCCCTAAGTCCATGCACTTGATCTGTGCACTAAACTGCCTTTTCATGCTTGCAGTAGATAGAAGAATGGTAAATGTTGGTCCTTTATTGGAGAGGAAGCAAGAAAACTCTTCCTAAAGCTGATCTTGTGGAGCAAACACATTATTTTTACATACTGTGTAATAATCTTGATGGGGACTTGGCTGGGGATCAGGGGAAGCTGAGAGAAAGATGAAAGGCTAAGCCCTCCCAAGCGCACTTAAGACTACAATCACTGTCACTCCAGAGTCAAGAAGAGAATTTTATGTTCTTAGGTACTTGAGAATGAAAATTCAAGTTTGAATTCCACTTATTCTGGAAAAGCAGGTTGGCAAGAATTAAAAAAGCATGTCTTTGTATTTTTAAAAAAATTTGTTCTAATTAGTTATACATGACAGCAGAATGCATTTTCAACTCATTGTACACAAATGGAGCACAACTTCTCATTTCTCTGGCTGTACACGATACAGATCACGCAGTTTGTGCAATCATACATGTACATAGGGTAATGAAGTCCATCTCATTCCACCATCCTTCCCACCTTCACACCTCCTCCCTGCCCCTCACTCCCCTCTGCCCAAAGTTCTCCATTCTTCCCTAGTCCCCCCACCCTCACACACACAAACATTATGGATCAGCATCTGCATATCAGAGAAAACATTTGGCCTTTAGTTTTTTGGGATTGGCTTATTTCACTTAGCGTGATATCATCCAGCTCTATCCATTTACCTGCAAATGCCATAATTTCCTTCTTCTACTTTGTCTCATCATCCTTCTCCTCCTCCTCCTCCTTTTTCTTTTGGAACCAGGGATTTAACTCAGGGGCACTCAACCACTGAGCCACATCACCAGCCCTTTTTGAATTTTATTTAGAACAGAGTCTCATTGAGGTGCTTAGCACCTTGCCATTGCTGAGACTGGCTTTGGACTTGAGATCCTCTTTCCTCAGCCTCCCAAACTGCTGGAATTATAGGCATGAGCCACTGTGCCCAGTTCATTCTTCTTTATGGCTGAGTAATATTCCATTGTGTATATATACCACATTTTCTTTATCCATTCATCTGTTGAAGGGCATCTAGTTTGGTTCCACAGTTTAGCTATTGTGAATTGAGCTGCTATAGACATTAATGTGGCTGTGTCACAAATAAATGACCTAACATTACATCTCAAAACTCTAGAAAAAGAAGAACAAATCAACACCAAAAGTAGTAGAAGACAGGAATAATTAAAATCAGAGCTGAAATCAATGAAATTGAAACAATTCAAAAAATTGACAAAATGAAAAGTTGGTTCTTTGAAAAAATAAATTAAATAAATAAATAAATAAAACCTTAGCCAATGCTAATGAAGAAAGGGATAAAAACTCAAATTTCCAAAATTCATGATGAAAAAGAAAATATAATGAAAGACACTACTAAAGTGCAGAAGATAATCAGAAAATATTTTGAAAATTTTTATACTCCAAAAAAATAGATAATATTGAAGACATCAACAAATTAGCTAGACATACATGATCTACTCAAACTGAATCAGGAGGACATACACAATTTAAACAGATAAGTTTCAAGCATCAAAATAGAAGATGCCATCAAAAGCCTACCAACCAAGAAAAGCTCAGGACCAGATGGATTCTCAACTGAATTCTACAAGACCTTCAGAGAGGAACTAATTCCAATACTCCTCAAATTATTCCATGAAATAGAAAAGGTGGGAACCCTTCCAAACTCATTCTATGAGACTAGCATCACCCTGATACCAAGAAGCAGACAAAGACACATTAAAGAAAGAAAACTTCAGATCAATATCCCTGATGAGCATAGATGCAAAAATTCTCAATAAAATTCTGACAAATCACATACAAAAACATATTAAAAAGAGTGCACCACAATCAAGTGGGGTTCATTCCAGGTATGCAAGGTTGATTCATCCTACAGAAATCAATAAATGTAATTTATCACATCAACAGACTTAAAGATAAGAATCATATGATCATCTCAATAGATGCAGAGATGCAGAGAAAGCATTTGACAAAATACAGCACCCTCTTCATGTTCAAAACACCAGAAAAACTAGGGATGGTAGGAACATACCTGAACATTGTAAAGGCTATCTATACTAAGCCCAAGGCCAACACCATTCTAAATGGAGAAAAATTGAAAACATTTCCTCTAAACACTGGAACAAGACAGGGATGCCCCCTTTCACCACTTCTATTCAACACAGTCTTGGAAACTCTAGCCAGAGCAATTACACAGATGAAAAAGAAAAAAAAAATCAAGGGATATGAATAGGAGAAGAGCTCAAACTTACTATTTGCGGATGACATGATTCTATATTTAGAGAATCCAAAAAATTCCACCAGAAAACTTCTAGAAGTAATAAATGAATTTAGCAAAGTAACAGGATATAAAATCCACACCCATAAATCAGATGCATTTCTATACATCAGTGATGAATCCTCTGAAAGAGAAATTAGGAAAACTACCCCATTTGCAATAGCCTCAAAAAACAAACAAACAAACAAACAAACAAAAAAAAACCTTGGGAATCAGTTTAACAAAAGAGGTGAAACAACTCTACAATGAAAACGACAGAACTTTAAAGAAAGAAATTGAAGAAAACCTGAGAAGATGGGTTGTTTTATTGTATGTGCATACATCTTGTGATTTCATTGAATTATTTTCAGATAATACTGAAATAACTATTTTTACATATGAACCTCAAACGATTATGACAGTATTCCTCTGTGGTAGTGAACAGTTCCATTATTGTTTATATTCTTGTTTTAGCTCATCCCTTTAGTCCTTTTTTTTATTTCTTTTACTAATTGTTACAGCGGCCTTGAAAAAGATTGATTGCTTTCTACATAAATGTTTTGTTAGAATAATTGCCAGGCTCAACTGGGGCTCTGATTCTTTATCCTTTAGCTGACTTTGTAGAATAAGACAGAATGTATCATTGTGTTTTATTATCCTGCTAACAACCACACCTTAATTCCAAAATTTCACTGTTCATGATCTTTTGCTTTAGGTTTCATAGTTAATAGTTCCTTACTATGATTCTCCTGTGAGTTCATCTAGTAACAATGGTCTGCTCATTCCCCTCTCAGCTAATTTCCCACCCATCATGAGATTTCCAGGATTTTAGTTGTAGTGTATCGGGTCATTCAAAATTGTGATTTTTAGACTTCAAACACTGAGATGTAAAATAACTCTTGAGTTTCACAGCTGTCAGGAGCAAGAACATATTGGATTGGTTTAAGCCAAAAATATTTCATCTCCAATTTGATTTACTTGATATTTTGGCTAGAAGCATAGAAATGCCATAAATAGTGGGTGTTGATTTACAGTGTAACTACATAAAAGAGTGCTATAATTTCAGAACCACAGGATGGTGCATGTGATGAACTCTTATAATTGTGACATGGCCAGAATCGACAGCTTCTTCTCATTTAAAGCTGTTTGTTTTCCATGAAGATCACAGACCAAGGTCATTTGGCAGTGAAAATGATATTCTGCTTCTTTGATCGTTCCTTCAAAGATATTCAAGGAGAATAAAGCATCTTATATTCTACCGAAACACAGAAGTATTATTTTATAGGCATCCTAGTCTCAAGAGAATGTTCTCTTAGTCTGTGCAATTGCCAAAGAGGAAAATATTAGGATATATTTTGATAGATAATATTTTTGCATTTTAATAATGAATTAGTTTTTTTTTTCTTTCAGAGCACAGTTGCTTCATTTGTAAAAACTATAGCTTATCACCTTGGAATACTTACTCCTGAAATTATGGACTCCAAATTTTCCCTCATTTGCTTCTGTGTTGACTTATCTGTGTATCATAAGGCATATAAGACACATCTATGTCAGGTGCCATCAGGTCAATTTGTACCAAGTCATAGATTCTGTTTATTCCTGACCTTGCTATTTTCTCCCAGGTCCAGTCCATTGGTTACCTGGATCATATTCTGTTACTTTGTTTTGACTCTTTCACCTTAACTTTCTGAGCTTTGTCATTAGTCATTCTGTATCCTTTATTTTGACCTTCAACAAATCCTAAGGCATAGTTATGCTAAGTCAGTATGTTCTGTGCACCTGCAGAGAATAGGCTGGAATGGGTTACAGGTATGATAGGAATGTGGTGTCACACGGGCAGCAGTTCTCCTTGACCCAGTCTCCTACAGCTTTGGGTCACCTCATTTGTTCATTTCAATGTGCCAGACAAATGTTAGCACTTTTGATACTTGCCCTGGTGCTGAGGACACAGCTTCACCATCCTCTCGCTCTTGCGTTTCTGCTATTTCAGGCCAGCACCTGAGGTGACCTAATATCTTCACCAGAGGTTCCCCTCTCAGGACAGAACCACACCCAGTCAAATCTTTTTTGTTATCATTCAGGGCCATAATCTGTTATCCTTGAGGCTCCCACACTCCTTGAGTCTTCTGACTATCCCTGCCCTTCACATTCTCTAGCACTTCAATCATCCTCTGGCTTTAAACTTAGACCATCTCACTCTCTTCCTTCTCCACACAACCAAGCTTCCAAGGGTGTAGTTTCCAACACTCCCAACTCCTTGGTTCCCATCTATTCTGTCATGCTTCTCTGCCAACTTCTGCTCTTGTTTTAAACCTGCCATTTGCCTTTTGGTTTCTATACTAAGATCCTGAATGCCACTGGAGAAAACCCAACCATTGAGCAGATTGACTCAAATTTGTCATCCCCTCTTCAGTTGGACAGCAGCAGTTCTTTCTATATATCTGTGTGAAACTCCCTAATCCAGTGCCAGAGTTTTCTCCAAATATCTACTGCTCTCTTCAGAACACTTACCTCACTCCAGTCCTTCTGAAAAGTTGGTATCATCACTACTTCACTAAGAAATTTGAATCAGAGTGCCTTCAGACTTCCTTTATTCACACCAGTAATCTGCCTGTATTTCCTCTATTCCTTCTGGTAATACTTATCAAGGTAAGACATGCAGACTACCACTTTCCATCAGAAACCTGGGAATTATTGTTGACTCTTCTTTATCTTTACGATCCACATTCTATCACTTTTCATAGAGGTCTGTACTTTGATCTAGATTGCTTCTTGCATCTCTGCTTTGTAACTCATCTCTTTTTCATGTCCCATGGACCAAACCGTATCAACTGCGTCCATTTTCTTTTTTATTTTTTGCCTCTTCCATTTCTTCTGCCACCTGGCTTCTTCCCAGCATATAAGTCTGCTTACATCTCTCCTAACTTGCAAAAAAAAAAAAAAAAAAGTTCTCAATAATGCTTCCTTCTTTATTGTACCCATTAATAGTTCCTGTTGTCTTCTGATAGAATATTTGAAGGAAAAAAGGTTTTCAACACTTTCACTATTTCATTATCCATTTATTCTTCACTGCATTGCAATCTGTACCTGAACTGTACAAAAGCTGGTCTTGGTGAGGCAAATGCAACAGTGACATCTTCATGCCACTGTAAATGACCTCCTCTTCAGGAAACCCCCTTTCGCATTGGGTTTTTATAACATCACTCTCTTGGTTCGTTTGTTTGCCATATTTTAACTACTGTGTTTCAGGTAAGGGCTGTGAACATGCAAGGTGGCAGGCAACAGCAAGAAGCTGCCCTTGGAGAGCTTACCCTCCGAGATGTTTGTAGTTTACACCGTGCCTTGAGAGTATACTTCATGGCTCCTGGTCTCCAGTAAACCTTAGACATTGCCAGCCTTTTTCTCATTCCAAGTTGTCTTCTAAATTGATTTACTCAAATCTTCTAATTCTTTTTTTTAACCTCATATTCTTATGACTCAAATATTTCTTCACTTCAGACATCTATCATGAGATGACAGATTTTCAGTTTTGATGGCTATCTCCTTCATTATATACTAGAAAATTGTTATCTTTTGACTCTCTCGTCCCACTTGTAATTACATTTGATTAGTTCATATTTAATTAGTAAAATTCAGCAGATTATATACACTTTATCCTTCACATTTCTGACTTACCATTTACTATTTCCAGAATTGATCCAATCCTTTTTCATACCAGAAATACTAGGATTAAAAAATGACTACATTAGTTTAGAACTGAAAACTTACTTGGACTCTCTTCAGCCCTTTGTATTTATTTCAAAACATTTTGTTACCTTTTATCACATTGGCAAAATCACTTACTTGAGGGACTCTTAATCTTAGGGCTTGGGCAAATCAGTTCACAAGCATATATATTTCTTTGTAAATAATGAAAGTGCCATGAAATAAGTTTAAAACCAAACTGCTTTTTTCATTCTGAAACATTCTACCAGAAACCAGTTATCAGTATCCTTCCTCTAACACAACCGTCTACTGAGTGTTAGAATTTTAAAGGCGATTCTTGGTTGTCTTTAGTCATGCGTCACATGGATGAAAGATGTTGCCAATCATTTTTAACAGTCTTCTTATCCTTAGTAGCAATTCTCTTCTCTATCACTAAGCCTCTTATAACACCTGCTAATACAGGCAGAAAGCATGCTTCTAGTTGTAGCTTTTCATTTTCTACAGTTATTTCTGGTAATAATGAGCTGATCATTTATAAAAAGACTACTAAATTTTTATCACTTCATTATAAAATATGAATTGACTTTTTTTCACAGGAAGAAGTGATTTGATCTGTTCTAAGTAAATGCTCTACTGGAAAGTTTTCTCAGATTTGGTGTATGCTGTGAAATCAGTGCACAGTGATAAATACCAAAGTGTTAAATGAGGGGCAATGTCAGACAAACAGAAGGAAGAGTCTCACTAACCTCCCAGCCAGTTAATCAACTTAAAATGATTCTCACCAGTACTTAACTTTTCCTCCAAGAGACTTCTGAGTTTGCTTTTTCTAATAGTTTTTCCTTTCTTTGAAAAAGGCAATTTCTTCTCGGGCTAGAAAAACCAGATGAAAAGAAATCAAGTGAACAGAAATTGACATTTAGAACACCAAATCTTAACTGGGTCAGACAAAGCTAATAGTCTAATGAGTAGCTTACCATGCAGTCTCCTCTTTCCTGTTGTCACCTGACTTCTACTAGTTGAAATCCTGCCAGAACTTGTTTAATAGGTGTGATAATATTGTAAGAAAAAATTGAAAATATTAGGAAGGAGTGATATTCTTCAGATAAATTATTCAACCTGAAGTGACTTAGGCTTGATTTTTCTTATTCAACAATTCAAAGATTGTTATTAACATATTAAATTACTGATTTTTACCACTATACATATTGAACAAATACAATTATTGTCAATTTTCTCTAGAAATTATAAAATCAATTAAGAATATCAGGAACATGAATAGTAAATCTTAAAGCCTCTGAAAATCTGCTCTTCAGAGTGATTAGAAAACTAACCTTTCTATATAATTTCAACTCAATAAGGTTTGGAACATATTCCACATTTTATGTAGAGACCTAGTTGTTGTGTAAGCAGAACTCTTCATCATACAAAGACTTCTTTGAAAACATCAGTTTTATTTTCTGAATACAGTGTTCTGTGTCTAATGATGCTTTGAATTTCATTACTCTCCATTGTTTTTCATAACTCATACTCTATAACTATTTCTACAAGGCAAATGATTTTATATATTGATCAGTTTTAAAATATGAATGAGCTACACACTGAGGTTTTGGAAATCCTAAATAAAAGGCATTATCTCTGGGAAATGGGTATGTGGGGAAATGAAGCAAAAATTGTGAGACACCTTCTAATGTATTTGATAAGGCAAGAATTACTTAATATTAAAATTAGATAAAGATATTATGAGGAAGGAAAACTGCAGAGTAGTATTTTGGTAAACAGACAAAAATACTTACCAAAATATTAACAGATTATTTCCAACAATATAAAATAATTATAATATATCTTTACCAAACAGGGATTATCCCAGGAATACCAGGGTATTTAACTTTCAGAACTCAAGGTAAATTATCCTATTAGCATATATAAAGATCAAAATCCTTTGATTATTTCAATTGATACAGAAAAAAATATTGACAAATTCAATTTGTTCATAATAAAATTGCAAGGAAACTAGGAATATGAGGAAAGTTTCATTCTGATAAAAGATACCAATAAAAACTTACAACAATATTATATTTAATCATAGTAATAATTACATAAATCATGAAGTATTTCATAATTATAAGCCATCATTAATGCTTTCTTTCCAAAATAGGAAATGAGGGAAAACTATCTGATCACATCATTTTTATTCATTGTTGAACTGGACACTATATAGTGTGATACAGCAAGAAAAATAAATCAGAGCATTACAGATCAGGAAGTTACAAGTGAAAGTTTTAAAGTCATATTGTATCTATTGAAAATAGTAGTATTGCCCCAAAATGTGGCAAAAACTACTATGTAAGTTTAGTAAAGCTAAAAAATCCATACTACCTAAAGCAATCTTTAAATTCTATGTAATCCCTATCAAATTCCAGTATCATTTCTGACAGAATTAGGAAAAACAATCTAGAAATTTATAATAAACTACAAAAGACCCTGAATAACTAAAGCAATTGTGAACAAAAAGAACAAAGTTGGAGATAACATACTACCTAACTTCAAAATGTGCTGTGAAGTTATAATAACTAAATAGTATGGACTGGCATAAAAACAGACACATAGACCAGTGGAACAGAATAGAGAGCCCATGAGTAACCCTCCACATTAATAGTCAAATACGTTTTGGCAAAGGAGCTAAGAGCACACAATAGGGAAAGGACAGTTTTTTTTTTTTTCAATAAATGATGCCAGGAAACAAGATATCCACATGCAAAAAAATGAAACTAGACTTCCAGCTCTCAAAAATTACAAGTATCAACTTGAAATGGATTAAATACTTAAATATAGGACCCAAAACTATGAAACTTCTAAGAAGAATAAAACTTTGGAGAAATGCCTTATGACATTGACCTAAGCAAAGACTTTGTTTGGATATGGCTCTAAATGCTCATGCAACAAAGCAAAAATTGACAGATGGGATCACATCAATCTAAAAGTTTCAGCACAACAAAGGAAACAATCAGAGAAAATAGACAACCTGCAGAATGAGAGAAAATATTTGCAAATTTATACAGCTGACAGGGAGTTAGGATTCAGGATATATATGGAATTTAAACAACTCACTAGGAAAAAGAAAAAAAAAAAAGCCCAAAAATCCAATTAAAAATGGGCTAAAATTTCTGAATAGATATTTCACCAAAGACTTGCAAATGGCCAAAAGGTATACTAAAGGTACTTGACATAACTAACCATGAGGAAAATGTTAATGAAAACTATAGTGAGATACCTCTTGCCCCAGTTAGAAGACCTGTAATCCAAAAGACAAAGCATAATAAAGGCTGGCAAGGATGTGGAGAAAGAATACTTATATACAGTTGTTAGAAAAGTAAATTAATATAGTCATTATGGAAACCAGTATAGCGGTTGCTCGAAAAACTAAAAATGTAGCTACCAGACAGAATATGAAATCAACCTAAATATTCCTCAGTAGACAAATAAAGAATAAGTAGTATATGTATACAGTTGGAATAGAATAGCGGTTACCAAAGACCAGGAAAAGTAGGAAGATGGAATTGGAGAGATGGTCTTCAGTGGATCCAATGTTACAATTAGATAGGAGACATAAATTTAGGTGTTCTATGGCACATCAGGATAAATATAATGAACAGCGATGCATTATAAATCTCAAAATAGTTAGAAGAAAGGATTTTGAGTATATTCACCATGAAGAAGTGATCAAATTTTAAGGTGATGAATATACTAATTACTCTGAGTTGATCATTACCCAAAGTATGCATGAATCAAAACATTACATTGTATCTCATGAATATGTTCAGAGATTGTGTCAATCAAAACATAAAATTAATGACAAAAATACCATGTTAATATGCTAAAATGGAATCAATAGTGTTTCCCTGGACTAGCAATTAATATTTGAAAATTAAAATTTTAAAGCAATATTTATAATAGCCAAAACTTTGAAATATTAACAGATAAATTTAACAGAATATATATATATATCTCACTTGTACTTTGAAAACTACAAGACATTGTTAAAAAAATTAAAGGCCTAATACAAAAAATATACCATGTTCTTGGATTAAAAGATTGAAATGTTTTTAAAATATCAGTTATCATGATATGGCTTACAAATTCAGCATAACTCTAGTTACTTAGACATTAATACATGATTAACATTAGTAATTTTTATGAATTGTTGCTATTACATATTTATCATTTTATTCATAAGTAGTGGCTGAATAAAGAACTTCTGTGTATGTGTGTATGAAAGTCAAGTGAAGTGTGAGGCAAACTAAAATCTAAATTTGTATTCTAAATTAGTTATAAGTGCTACCTTTCAATAAAATTTTAGAAGACATTCAGCATCACAATTTATCTGATCCAAATTAAAACCAGACACCACAAAAGAAAATTTAAATAAATTCTGGCTTGCAATTTAAAACTTTAAAATTTATTTAGTGTCTTTAATCTTGTAGGTTCTAATCTATGAAATAGGATTAATAATTCTACGGTCATGTCATGTTTGCCTGGATTGAAACATATCAAACATTTAAAATAATGCCTAACTAAGCCCTAAATGACTGGCAGCTATTATCAATAAAAATAATAGTAATATGCTGTCATGGGCAGTAAGTGTTATACTATATACTACAATGTAGGAAATACTCAGTTTTCACTAAATTTATTTATAAAATCTACAATATGATTGGTTAGTTAAGGCAGGTAATAAGTTTTCCATATATATTTGATAATCAATGGTCATTTTGTCCCTGTTTGCGATGGTTTCAAATATAATTGTTACATATGTCGTAAAATAAAAGACAGATTCCTTACCGTAATCCTTCCCAATTTAGATGTGCTAAAAATTGTTTATATCAACTTACTAGATCTATAAAAAGAATATATAACTATACTTCAGATATTCATTTGATATCAAATCTCATTATAGTTTCCTAAAAGTTAAACATAAAACTTATGTATACTCTAATAGTATATAGGAGTAGTAATATGCTGGCCATAATAAACAAACAATTAGTGCTATGTCTGTTTCGTTTTTATAATTAATGAGTGCATTTTAGTTTTGTTTTGAGATGTAGAAGGAACAGGAAGATGGAACAAATGACCAGGCACGAAAGTTCAATGTTTAACATATATTGTAATTTCAAATTAAGGTTCTGGTAAATCCTCCAATACTGGAGAGTCTATGATAAGGTAGGAGATATTCTTAGAGGTAGTGATGCAAGGCACTGGAGATGTCAGGGTGTTAGTAAAATATTTCTGGAAATCCAAGCTGGCAGAGGATTCTTCTTCTTTTTTTTTAAACAAAACATGATGGTAGGCATTTTATATTTATAAGGTGTTTTGTAGCTATGAAAACTTTTTTAAATTGTTTTTTTATTTTTACAGACTGCATTTTGATTCATTGTACACAAATGGGGTACAACTTTTCATTTCTGTGGTTGCACACGATGTAGATTCACAACATTGATGTGATCATATATATAGGGTAATGATATCTGTCTCAGTCCACTATCCTTCCTTCCCCCTCCCCTCCTGCCTCATTTCCCTCTAGGCAATCCAAAGTTCCCCCATTTTTCTCTTACTCCTCTTGCCCACCCCCCATTATGTATCATCATTGACTTATCAGAGAAGACATTCGACCTTTGGTTTTTAGGACTTGGCTTATTTCACTTCCCATGATATTCTCAAACTCCATCCATTTACCTTCAAATGCCATAATTTTATTCTTCTTTATGACTGAAAGTATTCTGTTGTGCATATATACCACAATTTCTTTGTCCATTCATCTATTGAAGGTATCTAGATTGTTTCCACAATCCAGGTATTGTGAATTGAGCAGCTATAAACATTGATGTGGCTGTGTTACTGTACTATGCTGATTTTAAGTCCTTTGGGTATAAACTGAGGAGTGGGATAACTGCGTCAAATGGTGGGTCCATTCCAAGTTTTCTGAGGAATCTCCATACTGCTTTCCAGAGTGGCTGCACCAATTTGCAATCCCACCAGTAATGTACAAGGGTGCCTTTTTCCCCACATCCACACCAACACTTTTTATTGCTTGTGTTCTTGATAATAGGCATTCTAATTGGAGTAAGATGAAATCTTAGGGTGGTTTTGATTTACATTTCTCTAATTACTGGAGATAATGAACACTTTTTCATATATGTGAAACTTGTGTATCTTCTTTTGTGAAGTGTCTGCTCAGTTCCTTAGCCCATTTATTGATTGGGTTCTTTGTATTTTTGGTGTAAAGTTTTTACAGTCCTTTTAAAGTGCATGTGGAAAAGATTTTCTCCCATTCTGTAGGCTTTCTTTTCACATTATTGATTGTTTCCTTTGGTGAGAAAAAACTTTTTAGTTTGAATCCATCTCATTTATTGATTCTTGCTTTTATCTTGCACTCTGGGAGTCTTATTAAGGAAGTCTGGTCCTAAGCCAACATGATGAAGATTCAGGCCTACTTTTTTGTGTATTTGGTGCAGCATCTCTGGTCTAATTCCTAGAAACTTGATCCATTTTGAGTTGAGTTTTGTACAGGGTGAGAGATAGGGGTTTAATTTCATTTTACTGCACATGGATTTCCAGTTTTCCTAGCACCATTTGTTGAAGAGACTTTCTCCATTGTATGTTTTTGGCACCTTTGTCTATTATGAGATAACTGTACTTACGTGGGTTTGTCTCTGTGTCTTCTATTCTGTACTAATGGTATACCTGTCTATTCTGGTGCCAATACCATGCCATTTTTGTCACAGTAGTTCTATAGTGTAGTTAAAGTCTGGTATTGTGATACTTCCCCCATTACTCTTCCTGCTCAGGATTGCTTTGACAATTCAGGGTCTCTTATTCTTCCAGATGAATTTCATAATTGTTTTCTCTATTTCTATGAGGAACATCATTGGGATTTTAATTGGAATTGCATTGAACCTGTTTAGCACCTTTGGTAGTATGGCCATTTTGACAATATTAATTCTGCTTCTTCAAGAACATGGGAGATCTTTCCATCTTCTAAAGTTTTCTTTAATTTCTTCCTTTAGTGTTCTGTAGTTTTCATTGTAGAGGTATTTCACCTCTTTTGTTAGATTGATCACCAAGTATTTTATTTTATTTCTTTGAGGCTATTGTGAATGGAGTAGTTTTCTTAATTTCTCTTTCAGAGGATTCATCACTTATGAATAAAAATGCAATAGATTTATGCATGTTGATTTTATAACCTGCTACTTTGCTGAATTCATTTATTAGTTCTAGAAGTTTTCTGGTAGAGTTTTTCAGGTCCTCTAAATGTAGAATCATGTCATTGTCAAAGAGCGATAGCTTTAGTTCTTCTTTTCCTATTCATATCCATTTAATTTCTTCGGTCTAATTGTTCTATCTAGTGTTTCAAGGATGATGTTGAATAGAAGTGGTGAAAGAGGGCATCCTTGTCTTTTTCTGGTTTTTAGAGGAAATGCTTTCAGTTTTTCTCCATTTAGAATGATGTTGGCCTTGGGCTTAGTATAGATAGCCTTTACAATGTTGAGGTATGTTCCTAATATCCCTATTTTTTCTAGTGTTTTGAGCATGAAGAGGTGCTATATTTTATCAAATGCTTTTTCTGCATCTATTGAAATAGTCATATGATTCTTAACCTTAAGTCTATTGATGTGATGAATTACCTTTATTGATTTCCAGATGTTGAACCCACCTTGTATCCCCGACATGAATGGTACACTATCTTTTCAATATGTTTTTGTAGGTGATTTACCAGAATTTTGTTAGGATTTTTGCATCTATGTTCATCAGGGATATTGGTCTGAAATTTTCTTTCCTAGATGTGTCTTTACTGGTTTTGATATTAGGGTGATCCTAGTCTCATAGAATGAGTTTGGAAGGGTTCCCTCCTTTTCTATTTCATGGAATACTTTGAAGAGTATTGGTATGAGTTCTTCTTTGAAGGTCTTGTAGAACTCAGCTGAGAATCCATCTGGTCTGGAACTTTTCTTGGTTGGTAGGCTTCTGATGGTTTCTTCTATTCCATTGAGTGGTTTTCCTGGGCACTTTTTCACTTTTCAGTATTGTTCTCATTTCCCTCTAACAATTTTTTATGTCCTCCCTGATATCTTCTGTTATCCATGCATCATTCAATAGTGTATCGTTTAGCCTCCAGGTGTGGAGTAGTTTCAGATTTTTATTTTATCATTGATTTCTGATTTCTTTTCATTGTGATCTGATAGAATACAAGGTAGTATCTCTATTTGTTTGTATTTACTAAGGGCTGCTTTGTGGCATAACATGTGGTCTATTTTAGAGAAGGATTCATGTGCTTCTGAGAAGAAAGTGCATTCACTTGTTGATGGATAGAATATTCTATATATGTCTGTTAAGTCTAAGTTATTGATAGTGTTATTGAGTTCTATGGTTTCTTTGTTTAGTTTTTGTTTGGAAGATCTATGCAGTGGTGAGATCAGTGTGTTAGAGTCACCCAGTATTATTGTGTTGTGGTCTATTTGGTTCCTGGAATTGAGAAGGATTTGTTTGATGTACATGGATGCTCCATTGTTTGGGGCATAAATATTTGCGATCATTATGTCTTACTGATTTATGGTTCCCTTAAGCAGTATGAAATGTCCTTCTTTATCTCTTTTGACTAACTTTGGCTTGAAGTCCACTTTATCTGACATGAGGATGGAAACCCCCACTTTTTTACTGAGTCCATGTGCATGCATTTGTTTTTTTTTTTTAAGAATCTCTATCTCTTTATGGAAATGATCTTTTGCTTCCTGCATTTACTCTTTTAACTGTTTATTGGAGTGATCATTGCCTGCATTTACTCTTTCATCTCATCTTTTGCTTTGTGGATCAGTTTAATTATGTACATTCTGAACTCCTTTCCTGAAATTTCTTCTACCATGCTGTCATTGTATTAACATAGCTTCTTGCTTTATTTGGAACACTTTCTTCCCTTTTTTTTTCTTCATTTCATTCTTACATCTTCCCCTCTAGCAATGCAGATCTGAGGTATTGCAGTTTTCCCCCATGGGCTTATAGAAACCCTGCAAGTTTCCAATACTTCTCCTGACAATGAGCTTCCAGTCTCCAACAGGTATCTCAGGATGGAAATTGCCCCCACTTAAAGATAGCAGCTTCTGCTTTGGGAATAATCCAAGATGGCTGCACAGGCTGACAAATGTGTTGGTAGATGAGGAGTTGCAGCATGGGTGCCGAGTCTGCACAAGGCGCAGGTGGGTGGAGGTCCTGAAGCTGGTAGAGGATTCTTGACCAGGAGACCTATTTATGGATAATGTCTAAATACTAGCCAATATTTTTGCCAATCTTTGTGAGGACTATGGAGATTATAGTAGTGAGGGCCTGAATATTTGGAAAAATGGAATCCACCAAAGCAAGGTAAAGTGTACAAGGCAGAAATTAACCATGGGGGGATGTGGTACTTAGAAGATGGGTTACTTAAGTTCAAGTTTCAGTGCTGAGGTATAGAGCTTTTAAAGCTTCAAGTAAGAAATCAGTGAGAATACCAACAATGGGGCAATGGGTTAACTGGAAGCAAGGAAGAGTGTGTTAGTTTTCTATTTATCAAATTATTAAAAATGTAATGGCTTTAAAAAGTCTTATTCATTAATTCTTAGTGCTGTGGATCAAGAAGCATGACTTAGTTAGGTCCTCTGCTCAAAAATCTCAATGTTGTGGTCAGAATGTTAGAAATTTGGCCAGAGAAGAATCCATTTCTGAGCTCATTTAGGTTGTTGGAAGAATTCATTTCTTTGTGGCTGAATAACAGAAGACCCAGGCTTCTAAAACACTATCAACTCGAGGCCACCATTGGGAGCAGAGACTGCCTTCAACTTCCTACCAGGTGGCTCTTTCTGTAGACAGTTTACAACAGGAGACTATGTTCTCTTCAAGGTCATGAATAGCATCCTTCACACCTTAGTCTGCTAAGACAATCTAAATAACATAACTGTAATCATGGGAGTGCTACCTCAACACCATTTCCATATTCTATGACAACTGAGTCATAGATTCCATCAGTATTCAAGGAGAGAGAATCTGTGCTCAGTGGATGGAGTTCATAGAACTTTCTCAGAATTCTTCTAACCTTAGGGAGCAAGTCTAGTAATCTTTCCAAGTTTAACAAGTCTAAGTGACCTACTATTCTGAGTGCCATTAAATGAGATGTTGGAAAGGACAGCTATTTTAAGATTCAGCTATTTTAAGAATATTTGAGATTGGCACTGGGTTCAGGGCAGAATCATTTCTGAAACTGGGACCATGTCTGAGCACTACTGAGAGAACTTTGAGAAAGCTGAGGCAGGGAGAAATAAGATGAGGTGAGGGAGTTGTGGCAAAAGGTAAGCAGTATTTCCTCACTGGATACTGATTTTTAGCATCTTGATATCAAATTAAGGCTACTGACAATATGGACTTTTAAATCCCCTCACCTGTCACTGCCACAGTCTATTTGACTTTTTGCTGACAGCTGTCAAAGTGCCTCACTTTCATTGGTAATCTATAAAAAACAATTCCATGTCATTAGCATTTAATGACAAATAGAAATTAAAATATTTTTCAAACTATCTTGGATGAACACAGCCATAAACTATCCAGGCATATGCTGATATTGTTCTTTGCCTTGATATTTATCAAAACTTTTGAATGAATTGCAAACATTGAAGTTCTGAATTAGGCAGCATCTTATGAGTAGAGTGATGCAGTGGAAAGGCGAGAAGGTGAATACTGTATATGCAGTATGTTTTGGTTGTGGCTAAATTTAACTACATGTAACAGAAAATCCATTTGGCTTTCTTTATTTCAAATAGGTCCAGGGCTCCTCCTGTCTTCTAGTCCTACCATTTTCAGAAGCCTGACTTTTGGTCCTAAGGGCATCTGAACTTTCTGCGCTAGTTTCTATGGCTGCTGAATTCCAACTCTCACTTCTGAATTCTAGAAAGAATGAAGGAAAGAGGCGGGGGTTGGGGGGGTAGGGAAGGGAGTATCCACTCAGTATCAAGGAGCCATGGGGTTTATTTTTATGTTATGGGCCACCTCTGATAACAAGGGAAACTAGGATACAGTTCTTACTGGTATATTGCTACCTGGAGAAAAATAAGGGTTATCTTAGTAAGAAAGAAAGAGAAAAAGAGTATTAATTATGTAAATAACAGTCTCTTTTACATGCTGGAAACTCTGATCTTGTAGATGTCTAAGTTAAGGAAAGGTTTTCCCACACATTCATCCATTTTTCTCTCCTTTTACAATTCTGTATTCTAAAGGTTGAGTTACAATGAAATGTAAGATTCATATTCAGAGGCAATGATTTTGTATTATTAGCAATGAATAATATTAAATTATGTTTTATTTTGAGACATCATTAACATCTGGATAATGACTAAACCTATTTATTCTGTCAGGTAGCAGCTTTAGATGACTGATTTCTCATTGGATAGAATGTATTATCTTCCTTAGGTACTTTTATAATACTTTATTTTCAGTGTATTTTACAATTACTTATTGGCTCTTCTTGATAATATATAGTCAGTGACTATGGTAGAGTTTGGATAGGAACTTAATTTCTGCCATCTTCCCTTGGATTTAATTCCAAGGCCCTTATTCCTCCCCATGGAATTTGGTAAATTCTTCAGATTGAAATTATTGGTGCTTTAAACTACTGAAAGGCAGTTTGCTTGGACAAAGCTAAGTGTATAGTGACATGTACAGTGATCCATGGTATTTTCAGCTATGAAATATTTAAAATTCCCAAATAATTATATAGGAATCCCTGCATGTATATATTACATAAAGACATTATGCTTTATTTAGCAGTTTCCTTTCAAATAGTATCTACATGTAAGTCTTATTATTTTGACATAATTTCTTAAGAATTTTCTTTGTGGTCAGTTTTAGTTAAAATTTCAAATCATGGATTAGCTCTTTACAGCAAAAAAAAAAAAATTGTTGTTTTATTTAAGTTTCCTTTCAACTACTAAAAGAGGTAAATGAGCCATTCCTTTAAGGTAAGGGACATTTTAGTATAAAATTAATATTTATTCAATGTACTTTAGGTATGGTTACTCAGTGAACAATGAATCCATCTATATTTGCTTTTGTACCCAACATGTTTCTGTTTTCTCACAAGGATAACATGAAATAATTGTTAAATGTTGAGCAGAAATCAAGATGTACCATATCTGAAACCTTCCTGATTTATAGTCTAGATACCCCATCACAAAGGAATTGAGGTTAATTTGGCATAACTAGGCAGCAAACTCGTGCTTGCTTCTGGTTGATTTCTTTTCATTTCCCTAAGTGCTTGCAAACCGTCTGCATAACAAACTTCAATCGAATTTCAGCCCTCACACCTTTTTAGATGTCTCCTGGACTTCTAATCTCCTCCCTTAGGCTTTATTGCTGTCTCCTGGGCATCTCTACCTGGTTGTTTCTCCAGCACTTCAAACATACTGCAATGAAATGAACCTGATGTCTGTGCCATGTCCCCCCTTCTACCCAATTTCTTACAGTACTACCTCTGTTAGCTAATGGTACTATCATCCTCCCATTCTCCCCCAATCAAATTTTTGGAGTATTCTCTTTGTTTTCTACCTATCAGTTTCTAATAATCTGTTTTATCTTTCCTTTTTCCCTGATCCCACAGTCATTATCTCAATGCAGGTACCTATTCCCTTTTGCCTGGGCTACTAGAGCTGAACTGTAACTGCTTTTCCTGCCTAGAGTCCCTTTTTCTTCTCATCAATCTTATATATACCTGCCAAATAAATTTTCCTGTGGCAAAGCACATGTTACTACTTAAAAACCTTCATGACTCTCCATTAGATGATGGATAAAATCCAGACTCAGCCTGGCATTCAGACACTAGTGTGGATATAGACTTCCTTGCCAGCCTTATTGCTTATAGAACCCCTTTGTGCAAGCCATACACCCTGAGTCTACACATGCTTTTCACTCTTCCTCCCCATCCCCATTTCTGATCATCAATAAAGGGCAGTGCAAATGTATGAATGTATGTGAAGCTTCTCCTGTTTCCACTTTCAAAAATGGTTTCTCTTTCTTCTGAATGTTTCTGACATTTACACATACCTCAGTCATGGCACAGGGTCTTAGAAAGTCACCATGATATAGCCCATTAGCTTTTGGAGAAAAGGACCTCACCTTATTAACCTCTGCAGTTCCCACAGTGTGTCATCTTGGGACTGCATCGTTCATCTTTTCTCTGTGTTTTGCACCTTAATTGGAAACTCATTCTTAATGGTCCGGCTGGGCTGACTATCTTCCTTTCACAATTCTGTACTTTGTCTCTGCACTGTCAGCTGCATGACTGGTCCTACATTGTGCTACCCTCATGTTTGGGCTGTTCCTGTAACCGTATCTCTTTCTGTCACAGGCTGCTGCTTCCTCCTTTCTTCTCTTCTTCCTTCCCCTTTTCTTTCCTCCATATCTTTTAAAAAATTTACTTAAGAAATTACTTTCTATACTTTAATATTGTATTTATTTTACTGTTGAACTGGAATTCATAAAATAAATACTATAACTTTAAAATGAACAATTCTGTGTCATTTAATATACTTAGTGTGAAACCACTATCTCTATCTAGTTCCAAAACATTTTTATCACCCTACGAAGAAGGTGATTCTCCTTTCCCTCCAGCCCCTGGAAAAGAACCAATCTCTATGGGTTTACCTATTCTGGATATTTCATGTAAATGGAATATTACAATTTATGACTTTTATGTCTGGTTTCTTTCACTTAGCATGAATTCATTTATCAGTACTAAATTACTTTTTATGGATTAATAATATTTCACAGCATTCACATGTCACATTTTAGTTGTAAATTCATCCATTGATGGACACTGTTTTTTTTTTTTCCACTTTTAGTTATTGCAAATAGTGCTACTATAAAATAGGCATGTTCATGTATATGTTTGGATATCTGTTTCATTTCTTTTGGATGCATACTTAGGAAAAAAATTGTTACAGGTCATATGGTAATTGACCTAACACTATCTAATTCAAAGCCTTCCCTCTTTCCCCTTCTTCCTGCTCCTCTCTTTCCTCCTCAGTCATATGCTTAGTCCTCAGTGCCTTCTCATGAAGTCTTAATGATAGCCAAGATCACATTTAGTCTTCTATGTCAGAACTTCTGCTCTGACTCAAAGGTAATTAAGAACCTAAATACCAATCTTAATTTCCCTTCCCCTCACTCTCCTCTGAGACTTACTAGACTTCTCTCTACTATGGTTTTTCTTTCTGCATCATGTTTATTGTTCTCTTTTGTGTCTGATTTTATCTGGGTTTAACAACTTCATCCAGAAGGCAAGGCTGCAAAGCACTACCTTCCTTTTTTCTGTAAGACTGTGCTCTGTCCCTGCCAGGAGCTGATCATTCCAAGATTATTAGTCATTACCCAGAAAACCAAATTCTACTCTATTCATTTTCAGCCAGCTATTTACTTGTATATGATCTTCTCTTTTTTCAAAGGCAAAAATGTTGGTCAGAAAAATAAACACTTAATCTTTCTGTTTCCCAGAGTTTTACAAAACTACTGTGAAATAGTCTTGTTTTTTGACTTTATCATTCTTTCAGGGTCTGTCATCAGAAATGGTAAAAATCTGCTGTCTACTGTATTTGGGACGTTTTATCCCAGGAAGGAACATAGCACCTGATTAAGATGAAAGTCCCTCTGTGGTCCCTCAGAAGAGAAATACCCATCACAATTACATGAGCTCCAATTTGCTAGGGTCTCTATAGCATCCTTGTCTTTACTGCTGTTTCTCCAGATTGGTTTGAGCCTCTATTACAAGAAACTTATTTCAGTGCAAGACTTCTTGTTTTTCCCTTTTCTGTGAAGTTCTTTCTCAGATCAAACTCATGACACTGGTTTTGTTTGCTCTCACCCATAACATATCTTCCTTTCTGCTTCCTCTGGATTTTTTTTTCCTTTCTATTCTATGAATCCTTCATATTCTCTAATAAGCCAGAAGGGAGGGAGGGCTTCCTTATATTCTTTCATTTATATATTCAGTAATATTTATGAGCTTCTACATAAAGGAAGTCTTCTAGGCACTTGGATGTAGTAGTTAACAAGGCAATGTCCTGTTTCCATGGATTTAACACCTAGTGAGTAGGTATAGATGGAGAGAAATGAATGTTTATACTGAAAATCTGAAATCTGAAATGATCCAAAATCAAAAACTTTGAACTTCAATGTGATGCTGTGAGTAGAAAATTCTTTTCTTTTTTTTTTTAATATTTTTTTGGTTATCAGTGGACTTTATTTATATGTAGTGTGGAGAATCAAACCCAGTGCCTCACACATTCTAGGCAAGTGCTCTACCACTGAGCCATGACTCCAGCCCCATGTGAGTAGAAAATTCTATACCATGAAAATTTTCCATGTACAAAATTATTTAAATATATTATTATGTAAATTTATAAATTATATAGATTATTATATAAAATTACCTAAGGTATGTATGAAACAAATAAATTTCTTATTCAAACTTGGGTCACATCCCCAAAATATTTTATTTTATGTAAATATTCAAAAATCTGAAAAACTATGAGATACTTCTGGTCCCAAATATTTCAGATAAGGAATGCTCAATCTGTACTGGGTAATTTATCAACTAGAAACAAGTGACATAAGGAATAGAACACAGGTTTAGAGAGAGACAACATGGCATTGTTTTAAATCTGGAGAGCATAGGAAGTGGTTCTGATAAGGTTACACTTGAAAGCAATATTGGGGGCCTAATGAAATAGTCCTTGTAGAAAATGATGGTGTCTCAGACTAGAGTGGGTGGGGTACATGTGAGTGTCCCATGCTGTCCACTCTTCTAGCTGGCAGGTCACTTTGCATTAGAGTACACAAGCCCCTGCCCTTCTCAAGAAGTGGACAATTCAGTACACATCCTACAGTTCATGTAAGGTGTTTTTGGTTTTCATTCTTCCTTGTCTTGTGTGGAAATTCAATTTGTTTTGATATGACCTATATTTTCCTCTAAAACATTGTTGCTTTTTACACCTAGCTGATCTCAAACTTGAATATGGAGAAGCATCACTAGTAGAAATTGCTTAAGACAGAGATTCAAATAAAGGCCCTGGGAGATTCATGTGCAGGTGCCCTAGACTGCATTTTGAAAAACACTGCTCTTCACACAGTACTTAAACTAATAATAGACATTGCCAAAAGAGATTTTTGAAAATTTATCCATGATTTACTTATAACCCATGCTTTTTGGTATTTTAAACTTATTTTATAACTTATCCATTAGTTTTTTATAATGGAGGCCTTGGCTTGGAAAATATCAAAGACATTTAATCCATTTGTCAGACTGATTAATTTTTGTTAAGAACAGAATTAAGGGGAGTTGGTTAATTGGTCATTAGTAAATTTTCTTCAAAACATTTAGATTATAAACAGCAGTGTGTCATTTGTAAGATTAGCCATCTGTTTTGTAATTATAATGTTTTGGTTCCTTTTTCATGTGAACACAGCTCTGCGTGTCCAAAGTGGTGATGAGCAGTGGTTCCGTTATCTATTACTATGTAAAGAGCTATGCTGAAACTTTGTGTGTTAGTCATGACTGTGAAAAATTCCTGAGAAAAATCCTCTGTTGAGAGGAGCTGTCATGTAGCAGTTAGTACGTAGCAGGGCATTGTGCTGTCCTTTGCAAACTACATCATTTAACTCTTGTGGCATCCCTGCAGATTTGATACTATTATTCCTGTATGGCAATGAGAAAAGTGAGACCACACAAGTAAAGTGATTTACCAGCAATAATATTTACATTAGTTTTCAGAGTCTAGATCCCAATTTTGATTTCTAACTTCAAGACCTGTACTCTCTGACCTCTGGGACTCATGCTCACTGCACTCCTCTTCCTTGGAGTATTAGTATTTCAGTGTTCCAGAAACATGGGTGCTGTGCTGTTGATACTAAATCATCAGGACTTTTGATAACTATAAATGATGCTCTCTTTGACTGAGGAATTTGTCTGGATTGAGATACCACCATTCCCAGCCCCAAGTTAAAATTTCTTTAAAGTTGTGAAACTGATGTCTTTTCAGGTTTAAGAAGGCATAGGGGAAAAAAATTGGAAAAAAGTTAAACCATTGGAAGGAAAAGGAAAACTCTTTGAAATTGTAATTTCATGTGCCAATTAGTACTGGATGAAGTGGACTAAATATGGTCAGGGATTTTTATGAAAAGACTTCACCCAAGCCAAGTGCAGTGGCACACACCTATAATCCCAGTAGCTTGGATGCTGAGGCAGGAGGATCGCAAGTTCAAAGCCAGCCTCAGCAAAAGTAAGGCACCAAGCAACTCAGTGAGACCCTGTCTCTGAATAAAATACAAAATAGGGCTGGGAATGTGGCTCAGTAGTCAAGTGCCCCCAAGTTCAATCCCCAATACCCCCCCAAATAAAAAAGACTTCACCCAAGAACAGGGCAGGTTCTGCTCCTGGTGTTCTTTGAGTGCTTTCTTTCATTCCACTTTGTAGGGAAGCTGATTGATGACAGTTTCTTAACACTGGGAACCTGGCACAGAGTACGCATGAGGACAGGAGTGAAATATGGTGAAACTTTCATCATCAGCCCAAATCTCTCTCTCTCCCACAAGGCAGTGGGTGCTTCCATCCAGCCACAGGGTCCCAAAGGCTAAGCACTCCTTAGGCTGCTGCAGGTGGAAGCCCTGGCACTTCAGAATCATTCCTGAGTTTATAAAGCATCAAGAATTGCAGCAGTCAACCCCAGCCTTTTGCCCTACCAAGATCAATCTAAACTTATCACACAACAGAATCATTTCATAAAACATTAAGAAAATTTACAAATCAGAGCCAGTGCTAGATTATCTGAGTCAGTGGAGTAAAATTGTGTTTAATCTCTAGCAGTGGTGAATGTCTAGATAATTTGTCACTTTCCTCTGAAAATTTAGTTTGCCTCTGTTATCATATTGTCCTTAGGCTACTGTTAAAATGATCAACCTTTTCTCTGACAGATACATGATGAACATAGAGAAAAGAGAGATGATTTTAAATTATTCAGTCTACTTAGGGAAATGTCAGCTTGGAATGTAAAAGTTTTCTGTAGATAAACCACACACAGATAGTCCATAGTTAGCCTTGAGGACTTTCTTCTGGTTCAGAGTACTTGTACCAGTATGTGTCTTGCTGATGTTAAGTCATCTTTGACACATATTAACCATCATTTTATAAGTTTCTACCTTAAATATTTAGATAGTATTAACTTTCAGACAATAACCATTGTAAATCAAAAGACTAAATGTTATTTACCCTTAGCAATTTCAGAATATTGAAATTTGTGTCTCATCAGAGCATCCCAGCCCCTGGCTTCATACCAGCATGTTTATTGATTGTGTGTTGAATAACCCTCAATAGATTTTTTTAAATTAACTACTGTAATCAAAGTACAAAAGGCAGGGAAGTATTATTTGTGAGAACTGAAAATTTAAAAAACAGAAACTCACGGAAGCAGGAGAGAACTTATAAAGCTGAAATGACTCTGTTAACAATTCAACCTAACACATCAACAATGAGGTCTTATGTGTATAGGAACTGAGTATCTAGACTGACATTGGAGCAATACACTTTTAACATGATCTCATTAACATTGCATTGTTGTTTGTTCAAACTGTGCTTTACAAAGATGATTTCTCAGCAACTAGACAGTCTATTCTATTTGCCTATGAAATGTTGTTTTCTGGGGTGTCTGTCTTTAGTACTTTTGCTTTCTTCTCCTTCACTCATTTGTATTCCCATGAGTGCAACTGATAACTCTGTGTCTTAGGTTCTACTTCATACTCTTGCCCAAACATTCAACTAACTGCATGTAGAATATCTTCCCCTGACATAAGTTAGGAATCTAAAATGAATAATCCAAAGCTGAACTCCTCATTCCCAGATCTGCTCCTTGTACTATGATCCCTTGTTATTAATGGCAATACATCTTTCCAGACAGGTCATTCATCTCTACTCATTGTTCTTTTCTCAGCTCCCATGTCCATTCAGTTGCCAGATTCTATCTAATCTACATCCACATTTTCTAGTTTCATTTATTTCCTCAGTCCACTAACATTTTTGAGTTTCTTTATACTGTGTGCCATCTCATTGGAAAATGAAACAATGTTAATTTTAAGAAGCTCACAGCTAATAAAACAGAAAGAATGAGTAGACCATCACTGCACAGTATGATAATTGTTAATGATAGCTATGTGTAGGCTGTTGAAATAGGAAAGGGGACATGGAAGTCTTTCAGCAGGGCATGGCATGTAAACCATGTCTGGAAAGATGAAGAAGTGTTATCTAGGAAAGAACAGAAGAAAGGCTGAAAAAGTAGTGTATATAAATGTGCAGAGGTGTGAGGGAGTGAGCAAGGTCTTTGCAAGATGGGTACAAGTTCAGGAGGGATGAGATAAAAGACAGGCACATGTACAAAGGGTCATGTGTACCATGCTAGGAAATTTGAACTTCATTCTGAAGGTATCCTTGTTTTTGCAGGATACTATCTTTTGTCAACACCATTGCAAAAAAATCTTCTATTGTGTTGCTCTCTACTCTCTTGCCTTTGTTTTTCCCTCAGATTGCAGTTAGAGGTGGCTTCCATTCACAGTTTAGAACCTTTAGAACTTGTCTCTCTTCCTAATTCTTCAGTGGCCTGTGTTACAAGATTATTCTCATTTCCTGCAGCCTCCACTTCCCTGCTTCTGACAAACATTCCATGGATGAAGCCTATGATACCTGTTTTCTCCTTTTTGATTGTAAGCTCCTTAAGCCAGAGTCCATGTGCCACACATCTAGGTAGATTTTCAACACCATGCTCTGTGTTTTATACATGGTAGGCCTTTGGGCATTTGTTGTGTTGAGTAACAGGAGTGCGCTTTAGTTTCTTACCACATTTCTTTATTTTCCAGGGTCTTTTATGCATGTGGATATAAGTATGCTGCTGTAATAAGCACTAGCTTTCTTGTCACTGCCAGCAAATGTTTCTTACAGCCCAGTGGCTTGTAACATGCTCTGGTGCTACAAATCAGTAGCAGTTCCCAAACAGAGTGGCATGGCTGTGTACAAACCTTAATGTGCAATGTTTGAGGGTTTTTTTTTTTTTTTTTCCTGTAGAAAATGAAAGACCTCACTTTTCTCTAGGGTAAAAGCAGGCTTAGAAAGCATCGATGCAGGGCCCCTTGCCAAACATTACAATTTCCAGGGCTCTACACTTCATTTCACTGACAGGTATAGTGAACTGGGCTTTCAATAAGAGCCAGTACTAGGATTTGAGTCCCAGCTCTAAATATCTGGGGACTGTGAATAGTATTTCTGAGCCTCAATTTTCTTACCTATCAAATTGGGAATTAGACTTAATTACTAATATCCTTATAGACATTATTCTTTCACCGGTATTTTGACAGCAGCACACCAATCAAGTATCTTGGTTGCAACCAGCACAAACCCATTCTGATTTTTTTCATTTTCCTCCTGACTAATTTAAGCAGAAAAGATGTCATGGGAAGGGTACTGAGTAGCTTATAGAATTGGAAGGATGAAAATCGGGCTTGGGAATTTCAGAGTTAGCAGCTATGATAGGACACCCTTATGCCACGCCACAGGAGCAGGGTGGTGAGGATAGCAGTTGGTGTCTCTGCCAGTACATCTTCATAGCACGCAAGTCTCTGCCAGTAAGCTGCATTTTATGTCATTCTATTTTCTTTCATATTTCCAGATGTGGGTGTCCAGCTGGCTGAGCCTGGGTCTGTTGCTTCTCCTAGCTGCTGGGGTTGGAGAGAAGGACTGTATGAACCATTTGGCTTGGGGAGTAGGCAGTAGAAGAGGGTGCTGAGTCTTACAGAGACTTGCGCAGACATGCAAGCATCACCAAGACTGGTGCCACTGGGTGTGCCATGCCCAGGCCTGTCAGGATCGTAACGAGGCCTGTCTGGCTTCACCAGCATCACCATATGTACCTTTGAAACTTAAAGCACCTGGTAAATCAGTTTTTTCCAGAAAAGTCAGTTTTGCTAAGGTTTAACCACTCCTTCAATTTACCTTCTGTTTTATTTTGTTTTTTATTTAATAACACTATTCTATGGAATTTGGGGGACTTCTGATAAAAAATAAGAACTGCTCTGACCACTTGAGGTGTCATTCTGGTATGAGGAGAAAGGCAGAATGGAATAAGTCACTGATTCTAACTCTTCATTTATCGGTGCATATGTAATAATAATTTGGAATTATCTCAGGAATTATCTCCAATCACAACCAACTTAGAGTAGATATCGTATATTAAGAGAGGAAGGATATTTAGGAAAGATAATTTAAAGGGCATCTTATTACCCAAGTCTCCAAGTCATACATGTTTTTCTTGTTAGATTAAGTCAGATCTTAAGAAAATTACACATTAGACTGTGTCACCTTAGTCTCTTGCAGAACAATATTCATCAGATTGCAAGCAACCTCAATTCTACTTCTGCCTTTTTGGGGAAACCTGCTATGGATGTTATCCACTGGGACCCATAGAGTATTCTGTGCTGTACCTTGTGTCAGAAATATTTTCTAGAAATTTAATCAGAGAAAAACTTAGCCTCCATTTAAAAAATGAAAGTTTCCTGTTTGCATAAGAGAACTGTGAAGTTAGCATGTTTTTCCTCTTCACATGACTCTCAGATAGCTAATTAACCAGGTATGTTCACAGCAACTGTTTGGGGTCTGTCATTGTCACTTATTTATCTTCTCTTACTTCTGATTATGTATTTTGTAAGCCTTCTCACTTTCATTTTGAAAAGGATGGAAGAGAGAGAGAAGTAGGGAGAGATAGTTAGACAAAAACTGGATACCAGATGACCACCTAAAATGCACAGGGTGACCTCAGCAGAAGAATGGCTGCAACCCCCACAGCAGCATGGCAGGCACTGGTATTATCCCAAATCCATTGTCATCCTAAGTCCTTCTTTTCCAATGGTAGTCTCTCCCATCTCAGTGGCTGCCTGCCCCATTGTTCTAAATATTTTTTAAGACAGTATCAACAACAATAAAGACTTTATACCTCTCTCCTCATGTGTTTATGTGCAGTTTTATTTCCTACATAAAAAAATAGCATGTGGGGCATCAACTACTAGAGAACACAAGGAAACAATGAGACATCCGTCAGTAATATCATCCACCCACCACGGATTATTGGGAATGCTGTGAGTTGCTAACTATCCAAATTATATTCAAGCATTTCATCACCTGCTTAATCAAGCTGCAAAATAAGGAGCTAGACCACTTCAACTCTAGTGATTTGATTATGTGGTAAAGAGACGGGTGCATAAACATTAATCCTGGGAAATTAATTCATGAAAATTAGCTGAAGATACCCCTAGAGGCCTGTTTGGTATCTATTTTTGCATAAAATGTTGAACTGACTACTTACTGAGGGTGTCTTGGGGGACTAGAATGATTATGCATGATTCTGTAGTTATCTGGAGAAAATCATGAAGAGGCCATGAAGTGACCTGAAAATGCATTCTGATTAAAGCTAAGTCTTGAACAGGAAAATTGCTTTGAAATGATTAAAGTTAAAATTGCTGGTAATGAAGGAAAACACTTGTCCTAGAATGAGGTCTTTGAAAGAGAGATCATTTTGAACCTTTTGTAAAGCATATGACTTTACTTTTCAGTGGCAAAATTTTACATTGTATCAAACTATCATGTTATCTGAACTTTGACATCCAGTGGAGGATCAGATGAAATATTCTAGGTAAAAATCTGGCAGGGGATATCATGGGTGGGGATCTGCCTTCAGGAGATAGAAGTCTCTGGCAGCCCTTGGAGCGAGCTTAGAAGAATCTGGTCAGTGCAACCTTCCCAAGGCTTGCCAGACCCTCTGTTCCCAGGGCCCTCATGCTCCTTGGAATGGCCAGCATGCCAGGTTTGTTTCAATGATTTGTTTAAACATCTGTCTTTCCCACCAGATCCTGAGTTCCTAGAGAACAGGGATCATGTTTATTATTTTCTGTGCATTTCCCACATCTAGCAGGGTGGTGTCCCTCCTATAATTAAGCCCCTAATCCTGATTACATTGATTCTCCTTGTTACATATTTGCTGTTGCGTGTCTTTAATGCTGCATCTAACACCTCAAGATGTGGATGTATTACAGAATTCCAACTTTCCAAATGTTGGAAATGTGATATGGGCATCTGTCTGTAACAATGTCTATACCATGTATTAGGTAATACTCCCTGCTGAGTGTGGGGCAGTTCTGTAATAAAGCACACTAACATTAACCCTCCTGCGGTAAAAATGGTAAATTGCCACACTGTGTGGAGAAATGACGACTGCCATTCTTAACAGCGCAGGTGGGGTCAGGTCTTGCTACCAGAAGGTTACAAAATGTGTGAGCTCTATCGATTTTGGAGTTGACAGTTAGGTACTGTGGGTCTGTTATATGCCTTCAGGAAGGAAGGAGCACCCATCTAAGGGAAATACTCCTCCATGCAAGGCCTCTTGTGCTTGGTACTTCACGGAGGAGAAAGAGAAAGATGTTAAGTTTTCCTGCAATTATCTGTTCACAGAACTGACACTGCTGCTAGGGTCCTTCAGGAGGGTGGTGGCACCAGAGAGGGAAGTGGAAATAGTTAATTCCCTGCAAAGAAAGCTTCCACCACTGTCTCTACAGTTTTCTTCATCTGCTGCTCTTTGTAACCCATTTCTCCGAGTCTCCCTTCTCCCATCTTCATTCCTATCCATCTATCTTCAATGTTTTTTTCTTACCAAAACTTAGATCTTAGGAATTTGATGCTTTTTTTTTTCCTTCTGTTCAGCTCACTTCATGCACCTGAAGAACTGAAGCTTTGCTCCTATCAGCTTTTCTTTGAGTCGATACAAGTCAGTACTTAGGATGGAAGTATTCTTTGTACATGTCTTTGTTTGTTAGGAGTGGTGTTTATCTGTTCAGTGCTGTGCAGACAAGCATTTCAGGAATGTGGAAATGCATGGTAGTCTAATACTTTCCCTTTATGAACCTTGCCTGCTGTTACAAAAATATGTTGATGAAAAATTGAAATCTGGATGTGTTAATCCATGTTTGAAAATAAAGTAAGTAGCATTGTTTCTACTCTTCAGTCTTTTTCCAAAATATCTTTTTGATAATACTTTTTGAACAGTGCAATTGCTCATTTTTCTATGTGACATTTGTGTTTGCTTGCCTTTATTTTTAATTCTGTTTCATTTTCTTAGACCATGCATCTGTTTTTGTTGGTATCTAAAGAAAACTTGCTTTTGTGCTATTAAAGGAATTACTTTTTTGTTTTCTCTTTTTCTTAGTCTCTCAGGTTTTTTTTTGAAGATGTGCCCTTGGTATTGTTTCATTGATGTGTAATGATGAAATGAGCAAAAAATGGTGACCTGAGAGGCGCAGCCATGAAGGCAGTATCTGCATTGTCAGGTTGTCTCCCTCCACTGTGGTGTCATGTTGAATGCAAATTAACCAAGCAGAGGTTGCAAGTGAAGTCCTGAGTTTCTCTTCAGTGACCTCATTCTTTTAGAACACTCCTGGCTCTGGTCTCAGCAGTGGTTCCAAGGACAACACCACCTTTGTCACACCCCAATCCAGAAAGACTTCAATGTCCCAGATACTTGATATCACTGGGAAGTATACACTAACTCACGCTGAGCAAATTGGCATTGATGTTGTATTCTGGTAACTTCAGTCTGGGAAGAAGACAGGTAGCTAGACTGATAATCAGTGGCCCAAGTAATCACCTAGAATTATTCCAGGAGACCTGGAATCAGCTGTGATAAGTTGATCTCCTCCTTTATTCTTGTTCATCTGCCTTGGAGTCAAACGAGAGTCACCAGAGGCAATGCAAACCAATTTCCTTTGCCTTCATAATATATTTAAATGATTTATTGAGAAGATGCTGTAAACACAAAAGAAAGCATATTATTACATGTACACATGTACATGCATTTTAATTATATTTTTTCTTTTAAAAATTCTTGAGATGGTATCAAAGTTCTTTGGTAGGAGCAGTTTGCTATCAATCCATGGTGGCATACCATCAGTGATTACAAAGCCCCTGTGTAACCTAGTAATGTTTTCAAAAGAATTATGGATGTTTCTCTTAAGATAGGTGAGATGTTTGGAAGGACAAGACTATGAAGGACTTTGGATGTCTGATTGCAAAGCTGACACTTCTTTCAGCCTTGAGAAATCAGTACTTATTTTAAAACAGCATTCTTCAAAGTTTGTATGTTTTTCCAGTTTGATTTGATTTTCAAACATAATTATAAGTAATTTAATATTGTAAGATAAATATCATCTGACTCCTATTTTGTTTATGTGAAAAATTCTCCCTCTTTTCATGCTGCTAAATAAATTCATCAAAGATGGATTTTATTTGCTAATAATATAGATAAATGTGTTTGTTTTTCCTATTTAGAAAACATTTTAATCAAATGCACTTAGAAGTTTTGTGCTTCATCTCATTCTCACATAGATCCTCTTCTGATCCTCCAATATTGAACATCTTCTAAGAAAGGTCTTTGCTCCCAGCAACAGGTTTCTTCCTTCCTTGTATGTTTTTCCTGTGTTTTATCCTCTGTTCCACATCAGGACTCTCTTGCTTCCACTTGTCCTTATCTTATCTTTGCAAGCCCTGCCCTCAGAGAGGTTCTCCTGAAGCCAAGGAGAGGTAGGACCTGTAGATGCAGGTCCATGGGGAGGTGGTAGAGGGAACCTCTCAACATGCACCTGTGCCCCTGGCACCAAGCTGGGCTCATGAAGGCTGTGTTTGGCAGATGCCAAAACAACTTCTCAGCGGAGCCAATTCAATCAGAGATGAGCAATTCAGTGTAAATTTAGTCTATGTGGTTCCTTGGCATTTTGTAGACAAAACAAACTGGTTGACTGATAGTACTGATGACTCTTCCAACAGTACTTTTGGAGATTCCTAGAGTAGTTACCTCTATAGTAGGGATAGGAACATTCAGGTGATGTGATAATGATACTCTGAATGCAAGAAAAAATTAAAATATCTGTATCTAAAAATAAGAATTTGAGCTTTGCTAATGTTTGATTTTATGGATTACTAATTATATGTCATTTTAAAGTGTAAATATTGGCAGTGAATTCTAAAAATGTTGCTGATGGGGTACACAATCAAAACAATTTGGTGACTACTATTCTGAATAACTGATTTCCAGTACACAGGCTCAGGGTACCCTAGGGACAAAAGAGTTATTGTAACAGGCAAATGGAACTCTTTTCTCATTCAGTAGATCTACTAAATGTTTGTGATTATTTGCTTGATGTTTTTGTGTTATTACTCAATATTTACTATAAAAGTAGATTCTTAATATCTGAAAAATATTATAAATCCATTTAAGAGACACAGTTATACATGGGACACAAATGATAAGGAGAAGAGAATCAAGTCCCAATAAGATGTTGTTATTGTTGCTACATTAATCAGCTCTCTGGTACTATAACAAATACCTGAAATGATTGGCTTACAAAGAGAAAATGTTTATTGTCCCCCAGTTTTGGAGTTTCATTTCATGTTTGGTTGGCCCTATTGCTTTGGGGGCTATGGTAAAGCAGTACATCAGGACAACAGTACACAGTGAAACTGTTCACTATTTGGGATGCAAAAGAGAGGGTGGGGAAAGGACTGGCCTCCCAAGGTCTTCAGGGGTACACCCCCATGACCAGAAGAACTCCCACTAGACCCTTCCTTTTAAAGGTTCCTCCCTCTACTCAGTAGAGCCACAGACTGCAGAGCAAACTTTTTACACATAGGCCTTTGGTGGACAATTAAAAGTCAGGCTGTAGTAGTTGGTCAAAGTATTTAATTTATCAGAAGAGCTGTCTGTGCTCAATAATCTCTCCTTAATAGCAAAAGTCTTTTCTTTTTTATTCCTCACATTTTATCCCTATTTTGAGTGAAGATTGGGACATATTGTGAACCTTAATTCTAGCTTGATCTTCCTATTTTTATTTTTTTAATCTGTGTGTTAATTTGCTAGGGCTGTCATAGCAAAACCATCGCAGACTGAGTGGCTTAAACAACAACAGTTTATTTTTTTATAGTTCTGGAGCTGGAAGTCTTAGATCCAGGGGTCAACAGGTCTAGTTTCTTCTCAGGTCTCTTTCCTTGGCTTGTAGATGATCTTCTTGCTATGTTCTCACATGGTCTTTGCTCTATGTGCATGCATGCCTGCTCTCTCTCTGGGTGACCTAATCTCTTGTTATAAGAAAACCAGTCAAGTCAGATAGGATTATTTTAATCACTTTATAGGCCATATCTCCAAATATAGTTACATGCTCAGATACTGAGATGTTAAGATGTCGATATATAAATTTGGAAGACAGACTTGTGCCCATAACAATAGACTTTCATTTACTTTTGACAGATATCTCAGGAAATGATGTGGGACCTAGCAAGGTCAAGAAGCATCAAGTAGAGCAACTATATCCTGATTTGTCCAGCACCAGCCCATTTTCCACTTAGTATCCTGATTTAATTAAAATTATGCTTCTGTTGACTCTCAAAAATGTCTCATTTGGATGAGAAATTGTGATTCAGATGTTCTAGAGCCAGAGTTTATGTGTTTCAGTCTCATTTCAAAAAATGTATTACTGTACCTAGGTTTCCTCAACAATGAAGTAGAAGTGATAATTGTGCCTACCCCAGCAGTTATTATGAGAATTAAATGAGTTGGTATGTGTACATCATGTGTACATCAAACACTGCCCTGCATGGTTAAACACTGTGCAAAATAGAGGGGAGGAGGAGAAAGAGGACATCATTTCTTAGGCAGAATGGTTAATTTCATATGTCAATTTGGCTGGGCTACAGTGCCCAGATATTTGGTTTAACATTATTCTGTGTGTTTCTGTGAGTGTGCTTTAGGATGAGATTTACATTTAAATCAGTTGACTCTAAATAAAACAAATTATCCTGTGATGTGGGTGGGCCTCCTCTAATCAGTTGAAAGCCTGAATAGAGCCATAGGTTCATCCACCCCCACCCGTCACCCCATCAAGAAGGAAAGAGCCAACAAATGCCTGTACCTCATCTACAACATCAACCTTTCCTGGTTCTCCAGAAGACTGCCTTTGGATTTAAACTACAACGTTTTCCTCAGTCTTCTGTCTATCGGTTGCCCCCATTAGATTTTGGACTTGCCAACCTCCACAATGACATGTGCTAATTCCTTAAAATAAATCTCCTTGTATTATACATCCTGTTTTATTTCTATGGAGAACCCTAATGCAGCAGGTGTGGAGGCCAAAGCATAACTTTACCCAAAACATAACTTTTGATTTTGAAAAAGTTCCTGTATTCCTGGATTTTTATATCCTTCTATATTCATTATGCTTTCTGCATGTCTATAGACACTCCTATAAAAAATAGAGACCCATGATCCATACACACACACATACACACACATATATAAAATATTATGTTAAGATATTTTAAAAATATTTTTTAAAAACTGAACTTTGCATTCCCATATCATGATTTTAAGCAATGTTGGTATTATCCATTGATATATTTTTT
>JAJEJO010025195.1:0-12604 GCA_020662805.1 Glaucomys volans
AGTTTCCAAGAAAAATTGCTCGTCAAACCTTCCAGATCTTTCTCCCCTTCAGCAAAGATCTTTCAGGGAAAGGGTCCCAGTAGCCTTCACTGGAAAGTTGAGCAATTTCCATGATGGATTTGGCCTTCACCAGTGATAGTGAAGAGGAATTTTTAGGAAGAGTGATAATGAGCTTCCCAAACAACTGTGCAGGGTAAAGGTGGATACCCCCAACACCCTGGAGGCTACAAAGTGGGGGCAGAGCAAATCAATCTTTCTTAATTGTCTTCAGGCAGGACGTCTGGGGGTTATCTCTGCCAAGGGGCCGCTCTGTGTGTGCTCTTGTGGGAGTCATGGCTTCCAGTTTGTCAAGAGGGGCTGTTGATCTCAGACTTGCTGCACCCAGGACTGTGGGGTGAGCCCAGAGGCAACAGCCGTGAATGTTTTTGTCCAGTGGAAGGGACTGTCCCGAGGGGCAAGGTTGTTCCTGGCACAGGGCCTGGTACCTACTAGGTGTCCAGTAAATAGCTATTGAATGAATGAGTGGCCCAGCAGGGGCTGTCCAAGAGAAACAGTCCCATTTCCACCGACCTTGGAGCAGGGCTTCCAGGGCAGGGCTGGGGGCGGACGCTGCTGCCTGTCCAGCTGCCTGGTTTCCTCTCCTGCTTTTCCGGCCCCTCTCCCCAGAACCTCAGCTGGTTCCCACGGCCTCACTCACTCTAGGCTTTGGCCACCATTGTCTGGCTGTTATCTGGGCCTAGGCTTCCACCAGCCTAGAAACTCAATGGACCAGGAAAAAAAGGGAATGGAAGATTGTGGGGAAGGGAAGCTTCAGTTATCGAAGAGAAGAATCAAATTCCAAATGCATCTGATTGGTAAGGGAACAAGGTTTAGAGAGGACTAGGGAGATTCCCAAAGTTACCCCAAAAGATGGTGGAATAAAAATGTTCATCATAATGCTAATGCTCCGGTGGGATACTAGGATGATATTTGTAAAACTATTAGCTAGTATTTTCCTCCTATGTTTTCTTGCACTCCTTAGCTCTGCCCTTGCCTCATGTCCTTTAGCTAGTTTGCTGAGGCATGCATAGAGAATGTGAATATTTAGCCTGGTATAGTGGTGCAAGTCTGTAAACCCAGTGATTTAAGAGGCTGAGACAGGAGGATCACAAGTTTGAGGCCAGCCTCAGTAATTTTAGTAAGGCCCTAAGCAACTTAGCGAGACCTTGTCTCAAAATAAACAAATAAAAGGGGCTGGAGATGTAGCTCACTGGTAAAACATCCCTGGGTTTCATCCCCCATACCAAAAAAAAGAGAGGGAATATTTACATGGATTACTGGAGGGGACCTCATGAGGCTGCAGGGGCTAGGAGTGTCTGGGAACACTGGGTGGAAAACCTGAGCTTGATCATTCAGCATTCGTCACTTTGGGGAATAGGCTACAATTCTTGGATTTGGAGTTTCAAAAACTGGGCTGGAGACTTCTAAAATTAAAAAAAAAAAAATAAGTGATTGGAATTTAAACTCAATAGGGTTAAATAGAGTTGGAAAAGGAGATTTGAGAATTTAGATTTTCCAAAATGCAGCACAAAGAGGTAAATAAATGGAAAATAAGAATACATTTTTCATTGAGAAGTATGAAGAATAGAATGAGAAGTTCCAACCTATGTCAAGTAGAATTCCAGGAAGAGAGATTGGAAAGGAGGAGAGGCAATATCCAGAGAGACGACGCTAAGAATTCTCTAGAAATAAAGAAAGGCACAAGTTTCATATAGAAGAATCATGCCAGGATCTGGGCCATGTTGTGGTGCAATTCCAGATGTCAAAGGGAGACATTTCAGATTCCCCTGCTCCTTGAGATTCCTTTCTCCTGATCTCCTTCGGCCCTGCCACAGTGGTCTCCTGCAGCTTGGGATCTCAGGTGCCTTTCAGTGACAATTCTTTGGTGGAACACTTTCACCTCCTCCATGAATCAGGAGCCTCCTGAGCATAGGGGCCCTTTTCCTCAGTCTGGATATTGGGAACAGATGGCCAGATACCTGGTCAGAGAACTAGTTAGAATCCTCTCCAGACAGCTCAGCTCTTCCTGTCTCAGTTTCCTCATCTGACCAAGTGGAGAAAAGCCCAGTCAGAGCCTTCTGAGATTTATGCTCTGGGTGATTCCTTCACACACTTGGTTCCTATTCCACTTATTCCATTGAGTTTTAAATTTTCTTTATTTTTATTTCTAGCTTTCCTGCCAATTCTGCCTGTTCTTCTCTTTTCATATACTCATGAAGAGCCATAAAGCAATGGCTCTTGTCTTAGTTTAGGCTGCTAAAACAAAATGGACTAGATAACTTGTGAACAAGGAAATTTATTGCTCACAGTTCTGAAAGATGGGAAGTCCAAGATTAAGGTGCCAACAGACTCAGTGTCTGGGAGGGCTGTGCTCTGCTTCAAAATGTGCCTTCTTGCTACAACCTCACATGGAAGAAGGGGCCAAAGGGCTCTCTCAGAGGGCTGTTCTACAATCCCGTTCAAGAGGGCTCCACCCTCACAACCCAATTACCCATCAAATGCCCTGCCTCTGAATGCTATCACATTGTATGTTATGAATGGCAGGGGGGCACCAACTCTGAAACTTAGTTTTAGCAGCAAAACCCTTTCATAAAGTCAAAATGCATTGTTAGGAACTCAAAGCAGAATCAAAGACTGGTGGTTGAATTGGGGTGTGTGGGGAGGGTAGACGAAGACACAGTGCAGCTGACTCAACTTCCCCCTTATCCTTAGTATACCCCTGGGGCACCTTGGATGAAGCAAAGTTAGAAAGTCACACTCAAAAACCTGAAAGCAGCCTTCCTCCAAATGTAGGGGACACCACTTCACGAAGTTGTGTCCCATGGAAAAGGGGTTCTGTGGTTATATAAGTTTGAGAAACACTGGCTTAACCAAACTGAGTTGGGTTTCTGGGGTTTCTGGTAGACTTCAATATCTGCGTTGAGTACTGGGAGTCCTTAAGCGGGTGGCTGATGCGCTCAGCTCTGCAACCTGCCTGTTCAGTGTCCTCCCTGTAGGCTGATTCTGAGCAGGGCACACTAGGGAAATGCTTTATGGGAGAATGATGATAATATTTGTTCCTGTGTCACCTCCAAGTAGATGGTTAGACACTAAAATAGAGGAAGCAAATCAACGCTCTGGATTGAAAATAAGTTTTGGTCTTCCCTGATGCCAGAATTTTAAAAGTTCTGTGGGAAACCCAGTGATGTCCAGGTTTTCTTCTTCCTGGGACAAGTGCAGCCAGGCTGGACATAGATGTGGTGAGTCCTGGTTCCATTGGTCAGTTCATATCTTTGTCTTAGGGTGAGCTGACCCTTTGTCCCAGGCAGGAGGTCTTTCAATTCTGGCCATGAGAGCTCTGGGGATCCCTTCAAGGCCACCCAGGCTTCTCTCACTTTTCTTAATGACAGGAAGAATTTCTGGAAAAGTCGTCAGCCAGTGACAATGAAGCAAGATGTCCCCAGCCTCCTTTCCAGAACAGCTGGGTCCTTAGAGGTTAGGGGTTGGGCCTCTAGAGGTAAACCTGGGTTACCCTCTCAGAGGGGAAGAGCAACCAGCCCTTCCCCTCCTCAGCCTTCAGGAACAGAACAGGACCTCAAGCAGGAATAGGAAGGAGGGCGATCACCCTGGGCCATCTCCAGAGCGCAATCCCAGGATGGGCCTATCTGGCCTCTTCTGGCCCAGTCCTTCCCTCTGTCTTCCATATCATGAGGACAGACATAAGAGGAAGTGCCTCTACCAGACACCAGCATGTCACAGTGACCAAGGCAGCTCTGTCTCTGGGGGTTGGTTGGGGTTGGGTGGTCCAATATGCAACTTGGGGACATCAATATAACATTCTAAGGGCTTCTACAGGCGCCAGTGCCCTGAGGGATTTATTCCAGCCAGGGGTCAAGGAAGGCCTTCCTGGGACACCCGCTTATTGAAGAGTTTCCTGGCTTCAGAGTCCAGGATACACGAGGATCACTGGCTTTCAAGGAATTTCCATTGTGTCACTCTTCCGCCCCACGTCTTTCTCTCTTTTCCTTTTGTTTGTTTGTTTGGCCGGTTATGTCCCCACTTCTCCCTGACCTCCCAGTGCCACTGTAAAACTGCCATTACCAGGAAAAGGAGCGAATGTGAGAAACTCCGCAGAACCCTCCCCTTGACACCCTGGCCTGCGAGTGGGAAAGATGGTGCCCTGTCCAAGCCCACCCTCTGGTCAGTTCTTTCACTTATGTCTCTCTCCTGTGACCCAGGGCTGTAGCTACCACCACTCAGCCATTCTTCCCAGTTGAAAGTTGGACAGGAATTTTCGTACTTGAAGAAATTTTTGTTGTCTGAGGGGAAGCATGTTTTATCTGAGGACGGGACTTGGGTTTTCCTCACAATGAATGGGGTTTCCGAGGAAAGGAATGAAGGGACATTGGAGCCCAGGGAGAGCAGGAAGGACCTGGGAGTTCTGTGTCTCCCTCAGACCAGAGGCTCCCTAAGGAAGGAAATGTGAGCAGTCTCTGTTCCTCCTTCTCAGACTGGGGGTTTCCAGAGACCATGATCACGTCTCTCTGTCTGGGCTCCTTAAGGGTGGGAGCCCTGCCTCTGCCATCTGACTGGAGGGTGAGGATGCAGAGGCCCTGCCCCAACCCCTGGGCCTGGCAGGCACTGGAAGCCCATGGCTGTCCACAGATGCTGGTAGGACCAGTGTTTCTTGGGCTTGCTGGCCTATCTTATCCCAGATTGCTCTCCTCAACCATCCCTGGGCCACCTCAGCCTTGTCCTGTGCTCCCAGTTCCACAGGATCCCCTGTGCCTTTGCCTTGGAGATCCACTGCAGAGTCCATACTCTGGCCCTGGTCCTGGTCTCCTCAGCCTGGTCCTCTACATTCCCTCCCAACCCCTACACACACCAGTCTGTTCTCACCCACTCCGCTGCTCATGCTGTCCCCTGGGCCTGGAGCACCCTTCCAACTTCTTCATCTATCTGTTCTCACTATCTTCCCTGACCCAAGACCAGCCCTCCGCCTCCCAGCAGCCTGCTCTGACTGCCTCTCTGGCCACCTCCACTCTAAGTCCTCTTCAGGGCCATGTGCCTACGGCTTTACAGGGACTGACACCCCCATGCTCAGCTTCACACAAACCCACAGGCAGGGGAGGAGGGGCGGGACAGCAGAATGATGGACGAGGCTGCAGCAGCTTCGTTCCCTGCTGGGGCTGTGGTTAGTAGATCTCCCCTCCAAGAAGCCTGATATTTTCCAGGAATTTCCTGAGAGGAGGGGCCAAGCACCCTGGAATGAGAGCCAGCTGTGGGGTTGAGGCCTGGGGTTGGGGATGGGGGCTCTGGGCTTCCTGGCTGAGTCAGCGACCATCTCTAGGTAATTTATGGGCTGAGTCAGGGCCAGGGGCTGTGGGGGTGGTAGGGTGGGGTAAGGGGCTTTGGGTCTCCAGGCAGTCTGTTGAGAGGAGGGCAGGCTGACTGCCGGAAGTGAGTCTGGCCGAGTCTAGCCCAGATCTCTCCGCCAGCCTCCCCTGGCTTGGAGCTCAAGCAACAGTCAGGGTGGGAAACTGGAAGATGGAAGTGAGATGGTGAAAGGGGCAAGACCGAGGGCCATGCTGGCAGGGGGTGGGTTGGGCCAGCCTAGGGGCTAATTTGGGGTTGGCCTGAGCAGTGCCTGCTTCTCCCTTCTTTTTTGGCTCTTTTTCCTTTCTCAACAGGCCTGGCCTGGACTGAAAAGCAGATCTGGGGTCTGATGCCCTGGGCAACCATTACCTTCTGCTCTCTAAACCTCAAGTCCTCACTTGGACAAGGTGACCTGGCTACTTCTAGTCCTGATTTGGGGGTGCTCCAGTGGCTCCTGGGAATTCCAGTCTGATGGTGGTGGCCTGAAGAACAAGGCTAAACAAAAACAAGCCCAGGAGGGCCACTGACAGCTGCTCTCTGAAGGCTACAGCAGGGACATGACTGGAATTGGGCCAGGCCAAGAGGGTAGCAGGAAAAGACTGTGCCTGGTTACTGCCACCTCCATGTTGGAGGAGCTGGGAGGGGCAGGGGAGAAGGGCAGGGTATGTAATTATACACACACACCCCACAGAGCTCAAGTTCTGTCCAACCAAGCCTGGGATCCCACAGAAAGTTGTCCTGGTGTAAGCCCTGGAGAGGACCCAGGTCCTGCTGACAGAGCTCGGTGGGAGGGTCCCCACAGGAGATGGGACCTGCTTTCCCATGTCACTCATGGACATCTGTTGCACATCACATCTGTTGCAGAATCATGCTGTATTGTATTCCAAGAAGGCTGCTGAAGTGTTGGCCTCCACTGACCCTGGCCTCAGCATCTTCAGAGGGTCCTCCAGATTGCCGTGTGTGTCTTGCTCTGAATCAGGGCTGAAAGCTTCCATGCCAGAAAGGAGACCCTATTAAGATTTCATAAACTCCAAGTTAGGACATGAGATTCATAAAAGAATTTGGGGACTTCCACTTTGTAGAAGTGTATGAAAGAAATCTTAGTCCACCATGACTAACTGCTTTTCTTTATAATAGCCAAAACACAACCAAACCTGGATGGAGGGTTCCCCCACATGACCATAGGTAGGGCTCCTGGCATAGCTTGACCTTGGACTAGACCCTCCCCAACCCCACCCAACTCTCTGCTCTGCAGAACAGGGACACAGGCAGGAGACTGCAGCGATAATCCAGGCAACAAATGACAGAGCAGAAGTGGCAGCTGGGTTCTGGGGAAAGTTGGGGTCTAGTGGACAGGGTTCATTGACGGCTTGAATGTGGGTCTGAAAGCGAAGACTCAAGGACAGCGCTCTAAGGTTTTGGCCTCTGCAACTGAAACGAGGAAATGGATTTTGTTGTATATCCAATAAGTTGCTTTTATTGTCCAAAGTCCTGAACTTAGCAGGGCACTGGTGGAGCCACCACACTTAGGGACATCACCCACCCTAGGGGGGTTCCTGGAGGAAAAAAGGAGAGGTTCATCTTCCCACCTATGGTCCCAGGCAGTGGGCAGCAACATGGAGGGATTGGGCCTGCCTGAGTCCCATGGACAGGCAGGATACCTGAGGCCAGGCGAGGGTGTATTAGAACAGAAGGGATGATGGTGGGGTTTCTGCACAGTTGCCTCCCTAGTCCAAGTGTATTGCTCCTTAGACCGAGTGTGCTGTTACCAAAGCGCTATAGAGGAAGTGTGCTCAGGAGCTGAGGGCAGCTTCTTTGATTCTCCCAGCCAGGCCAGAGGGATGCCTGCACATCCCTGACAAGCTAGTGCCCAGGGCCACTCAGCTAGAGAGGCTGCAATGTTGATTTTTGCCACTGTGCCATGGCCGCGAGAGGCCAGGGGAGCTGCTAAACCTCCTGAACTTAGCTTACCTGAGGAAGCAGCTACGACTCTCCTTGCTTCACTGCCTTGGGCCTGCTTGACCCTGAGATCAGTGCCTTGTCTCCATCCCTCACATCGGTGGAGGTGGGGGGCAAGAAAGCTCTGTGGAAAGGCCAGGAGGACCACCCTTTGAGAAAATACAGGCATTTCTCAGACCTCCAGCCTGTGTCTCTGAGGAGAGGCCCTGGCAACTGCACGTTTACACAGGTCCCCATAATCTCATGGCGCTTGGGAAGCCCCAGCCTTGAGGACAATTCTTCACACTATTCTCATGGAAGAGCACCAAACTGGGACACCTAGGATCAGTGGCAGGCAGGGTTAGGGGGTGTGCTCTAAGAACAAGAGAACCTCAGTCCCTGAGGAGTCTCCAGGAGCCCGAGTCAAGGGATAACACCCCAGAGGATGAGGAGGGCTATGGGGGCTCAGGCTAACCTCATGCTGCAGTAGGACCCCAGGGGCCAGCAGAGGCCTTGCAGAGCTAGGTAGCACCCCAGAACTACCTACCTCTCCACCTCTCTCCAGATGCTAGGTCTGAGCACATATCTGGACACCCGAGTTCCTTAGGGAGCAGAACCCTTTCTGCCAGGTTCAGCTGTGTGATGAGCAACAGACACCCTAAGCTTCCTTCACCAGAGGTGGGGAGGCAGGAGTGGGAGGCTGGAGGTAGGACTGGTCTGAGGTGGGGACGTGGGGTCCTCTCTGACCTACGTGGAGTATGCCTTGAATTGGCTGTTCTCTCTGCCTCTTGTGACTTGTCCCTCCTCCCCATAAACTCTTAACCTCGATCTGGAGAAGATGACCCTGAGGGCTAGGACTGGCCTGCCCAGAAAGACATTAAATAAATAAATAAGTGTGCTCTGCTTAGATGTTATCTAACCAGGATTCCTGAGCCCAAGACAAATGGCCTCCTGTCCAACTGGCAGGTGTAATCCATTCTCCTGGGTGAGTTTGAAGCCTGAAGGCAGGGGGTGGGGGAGAGCGGCTGGATAACTTGAGTTGTGTGGAACATGCGGACTGGGGGGTTGGGTAGGCCCTGGAGCTTGGGGTGCAGGGCTCAGTTTCAAGACCTCCTGAATAATCAATCTAGCCTTCCTCAGGACCTTCTCAAGGGTGGGAAGAAAACCTAGTATCCTTTGATTCAGGGTCTATTTGTGGTACTTATTCTAAGTGCTTATGACCATATGTAAAGATTTAGCTACAAGGTTGTTCTTCACTGTATTACTTACCAGCCTGAAAAACTACAAGTCACCTGAATGTCCAACGAGAAGGGATTAGTTAAATAATGAAACATCCAGAAAATAAAAGAGTATATAGCCTTTAAATGAACTTGTAGAAGAATATTGAATGTCATAGAAATAAGTTTGTCACACGGTAAGCGGAAAAAGAAAAGACTGATAAATGTACAAAATAATCTGATTTTTAAAATGTCAGTTCATTAAAAATGTTGGAAGGATACACAACAAAACATGGACTATTTGGGAGATAAGGGGTAATTTTAGAGTCCTTCCTTTTCTTTGCTTTTATAATGTTTTTCTTGGCTGAATTTTTAACTTTAAAAAAAATGATACAAAAAGGATGAAAATAACAATTTATAATTATTATTATTATTTTACAAGCCAAAATCTACAAGATTTTGAAGTAGATCTACAAGCTCAGGAAGTAGAATTTTCTGGTGGAAGAGATAGCTGGATCAAATAACCCTACTCTATCTCCCTCTTCTCAATCTCTTTGGGTCACTTCCTCCAGCTGTATGCCACTGTCCTTTCAGTCCTTTGGAGCAAGCAAAGCTAGGAACCGAGTCTTTTCCTTCTTTTAGCAGATTCCAGCCACGGAAGCTGGGACTATCATATCAAAGGGCATTAACAATCCCACAGGAAGACAGCAGGAATATAAACATGGTGCCCAGAAGAACTATAAAGCCACCTAGTCTTCCTTAGGCAGGGGTGCTGGTCCTATATGGAGGTGCTTGAGAGTACACGGACCCCGTATCAAGTCTTCTGTTCCACCATTTTTTTTTTTTTTTTCAGAACTATGACTGAACACAGGGGCACTCTACCACTGAGTTACATCCCCAGCCCTTTTTTATTTTTTATTTTGAGACAGGGTCTTACTAAGGGGCCCAGGCTGACCTCAAACTTGCAACCCTCCTGCCTCAGACTCCCAAGTAGCTGGGATTACACTCCTCCATCTTAACCTTTAGCATCTTCTTCCAGAGTCTGTTTCCTACTTGGAAAGGTCTATTTCTTCTTCAGTTACCTGACCTTGAGAATGGCCTCTCTTTTCAGGTAGGGTTCACCATGATATATGGAGAGTGCTTTGGATAAAAGATATCCCAGCACACCCTAAGGCCAGGCACACACTGCAGAGACTCACAGTTCACATGTGGAAGAGGATTCTGGGAAACCAAGAAGTGCCCAGATTTGTGGAGAAAGATGCCTATGCTTGACAACCTGGGCTTCTCTTCACACCACTCCTCCACGACTATCCCAAGGAAGCAGGTCAGATAAGCAATGAATTATCTCCCTTAAAAAAAAAAAAAACTAACAGTATTTTAAAATTGTAATAGACTCATTGTAAAAAATATGAAAAATCTAAAAATTATAAAGAAGAAAATGTACCATAATCATCACAACAAATAGAGACAACCATTATGAGTCTAAACCAACATAGTTACATATAATTGGGATAATATTGCGTATGTGTGTGCCTATGCAAACACAACCCCACACCCCCACACACACCATCAAATCTTGATTTTTTTTCATGTAAATTACATCATAGGAATTTTCCTGGGTCGTTAGATATTCCTTGAAAATTCAGTTTTAAATGGTTGCAAGGTCTGCCATTGTATGGTGCTTTAATTATTAAATCCATCTCATATTGTTAGATATGTAGGCTGCTTCCAAATCATTTGCTATTTTAAATATCAATTTAATAAACATCCTTACTTATACTTCTTTGCATGGATCTCTTATTATTTCATTATGATAAAGTCTAGAAGTGCAAAGACTGAATATGCCTGTAGAGTCCTTGATGTACAGTAGTCAAAATGTATTGATTTGAGCAAAACTAATGGGATCCCTGAAAGCAGTGCTTTACCACATATGTTGCATGGTCTGAGACCCTCAGAAAGTTCCAGGGTTTAGGTGTACTACCTCTACCCCTCTGGGAGACATCTTCTGGGGTCTGACCAGAGGCTGAAGCCAGCAGCTCTCAGTATTACCTGGTGGAAATTGATTCCTCCTGTTGCCAGAGAGGCTTCCCTCACCTCCTCAGAAATATCCCTGAGTCCTGGGATACCACACAGAGCCAAGCAGAAGGAGCTTGGGGTGAGATGGTCCCTCTCCCAGGCTGGGCCTCCAAAGCAGTGCTATGGGGGGTTTCCTTTGGGCCCATCCTCCCCAGGAGTACAGATGACAGGAACACCCTCCCCATTTCAGATGGGAAATCAAGGCCCAGAAAAGTACAGAGGCTCACCCCAGGCCAGCAGAGACAGGGTTGGACCCAGGACTCCGAGGCCTGGCTCTAGGTTTCTCTCCACCACCCAGCAGTGCCAACCCACAGAGAGGGGCATCCCGCAGAAATATAGCTAAATGTAACCAAGGCAGAGGCCCTGAGAGGAGGCCAGACTTGGACCAGATTGATTTTCAACAAGAATTTATTAAGCACCTACATGTTTTACGCACTGAGGAAGTGGAGGTACCCCAAAAGAGAGAAAAAGTCCTGTCCCCCAAGAAAATTAACATTCTAGGGTGGGGGGAACAGGTAATAAACCCCAAACCCATATCTGATGGTGGTCAGTGCTGTGAAGAAAACAGCAGATAAAGGGATAGAAAGTGTCATGGAGGGGCAGGTAAGGAATGTCATGGAGGGATGGGTTGATTTTTTTTGGGGGGGAGTGCTGGGGATTGAACCCAGGGCCTAATGCTTGCAAGGCAGGCACTCTACCAACTGAGCTATATCCCCAGCCCCTGATGGGTTGATTTTTGAGCAAAGCCTTGAGTAAAATGAAGGAGCGCCCTGTGGTACCTGGAACCCATTGAGCAGAGGCAACAGCAGTTCCAAAGGACTCAAGGCATGAGCAAGATTGGCATGTGTTAGAAAAGCAGGTACCAGTATGACCAGAACTGAGTGAATGAGGGGATGGTATAGGGAATAAGATCCAAGCTAGCCAGGGCCCCACCAGACCAGGGGCTACCACTTGTGAGCTCTCACTGGCCCACAAACACCATGTAGCACACTTGATGCCAGTTCTTATAGACCTGAGGCTGTGAGAAAGAGCAGCAGAAGGCTGGTGCCCTGTTCTAACACACTGGCTGGTGTCTCCTTCCAGGACATGAGAAGGAAGGCATGTCCTAGTGCCAGGGCCCCCTGTGCCAATGCCAGGGGTCCGCAGCTCTGCTTCCAAGGGGCTCACAATCCCAGGGGGCTAACAGACGGGCGTTATTAACAAGCATATAGCAGGCCAGGCTGGGTAGACTTCCTGGGGAGGGAATGTCTGACTGGGATGTTGAGGGATGCAAAGGTGAACTGCAGCTCTGCCAGAGGGAGGGTGGGAACTGTGTTTCAGTAGAATGCTTATCTGCTGTGGAAGAGTATGGGGGGGGCGCCTTCCTGCACCTGGATATTAGGGTGTGGAAGGCAGGGCCTTGATTTGGGATGATCACTGGGAAGGAGAGAAAGTGAAAAAGGAAGAGGGTTGGTAGAGAAGAAGAAGAAGGAATGCTGGCAGAGCAGGTGTCACAAGATCAAGTAAGGGCAACGGAAGATATGGAATAAGGACAAGAGGCTGAGAGAGGCTTGGAGAAGGGTCCAGGTGGGCGGAATCTGGTCCCCAGAGGCCTGGGGAAGGGAGGGCCTGGCTGGTGAAGTGGGCCAGTGGCCAGAGTGTCTGAGGCTCCTGTGGCTGATGTAACCAAGCACCACACACCAGTGGCTGAGACAACACACATTTCTTCTGTTATGGTTCTGGAAGCCAGAGGTCCCAATCAGTGTCACAGGCTAATGTCAGGAGTCCACAGGGCCGTTCCTTCTGGAGGTCCCAGAGGAGAATCTGTGCCCTTGCCCTCTCAGCTTCTAGTGGCTCCTGCATCCTTGGCTTCAGTTCCCTCCCTCCATCTTCAAGGAGCCTCACTCTGTCTCTGCTTCCTTCACCGTGTCACCTCCTTGAATTCTGACTCCGCCTGTATCCCTTTGAAAAAGACCCTTGTGATTACATGAGGCCCACCC